>JAIUCT010000010.1:14949301-14966535 GCA_021307375.1 Tetraneura akinire
TATTATTATTATTATTATTATTATTATTATTATTATTATTATTATTATTATTATTATTATTATTATTATTATTATTATTAAATAGTAATTGGAAAATCGTAAATACATATTTACCAGGTTAGTTTAGATTTTTCTTTATAAAAAAAATTTCAGCTAATGTATATAATTATTTTATTTCCTTCCTTAATATTTTATTATTATAAAATAATATTACAGGTGTAAACATTAATATAATATACATATAATATGTAAAGTAGTTAGGTTACATATGCTATTTGTGTTTACATGCTACATGTGTTTAGAAAAATAAATTCTATTATATAAACTATACTGTCTGCGCAGTGACAAAGTTTCTTAACTCCTTAACAAATATTCTTAAAACAATATCTGATGAATTGACATAATCTAAAAGTTTAATTAGGTATAATAATTATTATTATTATCAATTTACAATCGACTTTGGAAATGGTATACAATCTAGAATCGCAATATAATATTGAACAAGAGAAATTATTATTAGTTATATTAGAAATTATATTTCTTCCCCTCATTTCAACAATATGATTACGGTAGGTATTGGTGTATGTGAAATTCTACAAGTAGAATTTCTTTAGCAATAATTTACAGTAGATGTAAATCAACATCTCAGCAGTTGATTGTTCAATATAACAATGAACAATAATTATCGCGATAAAATATAATCTAGTCATAATATTATTATCAAATACTTCTAGATCGTATATTTAGCTAATTATATACGATACACATTATATACATTATATTTTCATTATATATTATTATTTTTCTTGAGTTATTATCGAAAGTGTTTTAACTGTATACTAATAAATGAAAACCACAAATTGTATACCGAATAAAATTTTACCACGAACTTTATTGGCTATACGTTTCCAATCGTCAGTTAAATATGCATATAGTATAAAACCACACGCCTAAAGATAATAATATTTAATACTATGATTATTAGGTTTAAGGCAAAATTTAATTTGAATCTCAATAATAAATGGTTTATCTAAATAAAAACCTGTTATTAATCGAAAATATCATCATGTCAAGGTAATTACAAATTTAGTAAATCAAAAAAAACCCTCTTAAAAACTTTAAATAAAAATATTAAAAAAGACAAATCTTAATAAATAATATATCTTTACATAAATTGCATCGTATACTATGTTGGGTACGTACAATTAAATGGCAATATTGTTATATTAAAGTAAATCACAATGGTTATATTATTATTTTTCATTATTTAAATGAGACATTTAATATATTAAAACGTTAACTTGGTTTATATCTTGTTCTACATGTTATTTAATATTTAAAACTTAGATTTGAAATGCTTTATTAAGTATTAATATGGTATTCCAAAAATTATACATAGTATAAAAAAGTAAAAATTACACAAGTATATAATGTGATAGAAACTTATTTACAAGAATTACCTAAACACAATAAAAAACAAATATTTTACAAATAATTTATTAAAAATTGAATGATATAATACTGATATATTATATATATTATATTATTAATACGTCATATTACCAAACTCTTGTTGGATAACATGCTAGTGCACATGTGCACAATATAATAATATGTACTCATAGGGAAATATAAGTCACGTACTTCGAATTTCAACACCTTACATCGTCTATTCGTGTGTGTATTATAACTCAGAGTATTTGAGGTAAACGAACAGAAAGAAAAATATAATTCCCATCGGATGAACTATAAATCGCAACAATTTTGTACGTGGTATAACACAAATTTGAAAATATTATGTCCGATAAACGTGTGACAGTATAATATTTCGACTGTTTTTAAAATATAATTCAAATAAAACAACAATTTCCTATTGTACATATATACTCGTAACCTATAGATATTTCGTATAGGCTGCATATTATTTATTTTTATTATTATTATTATTATTATTATTATTATTATTATTTACTGCATTTACGAAAATCAATAAAATTTAAAATAATTATAGTATCTACTATTATAATATTGTCTTTTAAAACAGAATAAGACTTTTTATTTTTTTCGATGTTTGTATAAATTAATTACAAATTTACTATAGTTTCCTTGAATCTTTCTGTAAATAAATGTTTATTCTATTACATTTCTATCAATATAAATAGGTACATTTTATGCAATGAGACGTTAATTTAATCGTCAAATATTAGTGTCTAATAAATAATAAATAATAAGTAATATTTACAATGATTATTGTTAATAGTAATTTATGATTTTCAATGCTTACGAACATTAGTGTTTTGTATTTTATTTCGAGATAAAAATAAAATAAAAATATTCATACGAAAATTTATTGTATCACAAAATTCAACAATATCACTTTTTTCGCTTTCGCAGTGTATTACAAATCTACGATATAAATGAATAATTATTATTAGATACTAGTTTTAACGTTTGATAAATAATTTGCTTTATAATAATCAACACACTCGACGTGAAGATAACCTTTTTTTTATAATCTGTTTTAATGTCTAAAATACGTCGTATTAACCAGCAAAACGCAATGCACACTAGTCGAAAAACCGTATAATTTAATAAGATTAATAACTAATTATTGAAGTGTTCATTAATATAATAGAAGTATTTTTTCCAGAGTACTTATTGATTAAAAATAATCAACACACATCACATACGTGTTTTTATTAGGTATAAAAAAATAATTAAAATAACAAAATTATAGGTCAATTCAATCTTCTATGTATTAACAAAATTAAAATACATTATATAATATTTATGTTGTTTTTTTTTCTAAACATAGCATACGCTATTTTAAATAAGTATGTTTTCGAATGCCCTAGCTTTAAACTTCGTTTACGTTACAGTAAAACAAAATCTCTAATTGTGAACTGTCGTCTTGATACTTAATTATTGTCCATTGCAATATCGGATGTAGCGGAAAAGTGAAATCTCATTGCTAACGTAATAATAATAATAATAATAATAATAATAATAATAAGTACAAGAAAGGAGGCAAGTGGGTTAGCGGTTGAATGCTTATTTCATGTAAGTATTAATTACGCAAGTTTTATTATAATTATGGTTTGTTTTGTTTTTTGTTCTCTTTTTTACTCTAAAAATATATTTCAACACCGTGAGACATATTATTATTATTCTTATATAAATTGTATTTTACAATAATCTATCATTACTCAATTACTATGTAAAATTGTCGACATATTTATAATTTTATATTTAATAAAATGTTATAATGAAAAACAAGTGCCCGTTAGTAAATGATTTTGTTTTTATATGTACAGTATATATTATATAAAAGTAAAATCAAAAATGATTGCCTTAGCCGTATCGATTATTTTATTTTTTCTTGAAAAGACTAATGTTAATTCAATTATATCCGTAATTAACTTCTAATTTTCTTCTAATTATACTTTACAGTAATTAATCATAATGAGTATTCAATTATGTGAAAACAAATACACTTAAATTTAAAAATTTTACATACCTTATAAAGTCAATATGAGTTATAAATAATATAAATAAAAAGTTATAATAATAAAATGATGTATCAAAATATATCCTTTTTTATATTTACGTATATATCATATTTATTTGTTATATTAAAACTATATGCATGTTCAAATTTAAGATATAAAATAGTATACGATTTTATTTTTCTATTTTTTTATCAAATAAAAAAAAAAAAAAAGAGAGAGAGAGAACTCACGTTCGACGGTATAATTCTTGGACTGTCTTCTAAATATTTTCGAAAATATCTTATCAATGAAAAATGTCGGTATAACCGTCATGTCGGCCGCGTGAGATTATTGCACCGTCGTCGATAATTTATCAATAAAATACAATATAAGTAATAATTATTACTAATAACGAAATAAAATAAATAAATTACAATAATAATAAAAAAATTTAAAACAATACAAAACTTTGTACCGATGTGTTTACATGTGTGCGGAATAGTCTGAGATTATATTTTTCTAAAACGCGTTTGAAATGTGACTGAATAAATAGCGGCCGGCAAGTGCACCAATTTTATTAGCCGAGAAGAGGACATAATATATAATGCCGCCCGTGATGTGCTTTTACCGTGCGTTTGGAGGGGAACAACACGTTTAAATAATAATAATATAAAATATTGTCTATTTCGCATTGTATAACTGACTTCTTAGCTTACAATACGAACAATAATAATAATAAATAATAATAATAATAAATAATAATAATAATAAATAATAATAATAATAATATATTGTATCATACATACGTCTTAATATTATAATTTATAATGAACACACAGTCGTGCTTACGGGCTATGTAGATCCCTCGGCTCTGGTCCTTGATCCAGCCGATCATGTCCTTAAATCGTATATTATTATTTTGTTTTTACAAATATGATTTATTGATATCGTCTGTAGGACCTATTTTCCTGCGATGCAAATATTTTCATTATTTTGTCGATATACAATAATTATTGAACTCGAATAAACCGATTATTAGGATTATACACATACTAAATTATACGATTGTAATAGCAAAATTGATTCAAATATTCGTCGATGCTCGTACTGTGTACACTAAGAATGTTACAGATTGATTTAAAACAAAAATAAGCATACGTGAGTATTTCTTGATATTTAAATTTTTTTATCCAATTCTTTGAAATAAAATTAAAATATAATATTAATAGGCTCTAAACCGTGTAAACCAAACCTAAGACCTAAAATAATGTCCATACTTCCATAGTATAATAGTATAAGTACCTAATAATATTATTGTTGTACATAAAATTACCATGAACGAAAACATAATATTTATAATGAAATTATTACAATGCACGTCATTAATACCAGAACCAATTATCCGAAACATCAATTATCCAAACTAAAAATAAATTATAAACTTTATCTGATTCTAACGACTTTTTGAAATAACCTAACCTATCATTAAATTTTAAATTTTAAATTTTAGTATTATATATTTCCATAAAAAGAAATAAGTTATTTAAAAAATAATAATCGTAGGTACTTAAAATAATAGACATGATTATCAAAATAAATTTTTTAATAATATTTCATGTATCACTAAAATTTTTTTAAACTCGAATCAAGTAAAAAATAAAATATAATTTTTGAAAATATGCGAGTATTTTATAATATCAATTATAAAATAAGTACTAACTAGTTGAAACGCATATAATATAATTAGATGTAAATCTAAAATCATTTATTCTTTAATAGCATTCATGTTAATATTAAATATATAAATATTATAAATATATCTTAACGTAATTAGTGTTAAATGATAGAATATTTAAAATTTGCATCTAGCCTTCCAGACAATCAACTATATCTATTAGTGACAAAATTTAAAAAAAATATATACACTGTATTTTATTTTAATATATAATATTATAATCAAGTGTAAAAATTTAAATAATATGTAATAACTTATTGAAACGTATCTATAAAAAATATTGAGTAATAAAATCCCTAACTTTACTTTATTATGTATTATTCAATATATATATATATATATATATATATAATATATCTAATGTAAAAAATTATAAGTATAAATGATGTTAATATAAATACATAACGTCATCTAATCGACGAAAATAAATAATAAATAGGTTAGCATAGATTATAAATATTAACATTTTTACTATAATAATAACACAATAAAATAAATTCTGTATTTTTGTAATATCAAAACATCAAAACATTAATTCCTTTATTGAATAGAATTTTTTCCTCATAATCTCAACTAAATAATAATTTTAAATATTTCGTATTAAAGAAACATTAATTGAAAGATCGTATTTACAATTAAAATAAAAATAAATTAATAATACACTTAAATATCTATAATTAAAAACAATGGCAATAATATTATCTTAATTACTAAATTGTTTATTATACTTACATCATAATAATATATTTAGTAAAATATAGTGTAATATTATATACGAAATTATTTTACCTATTTTACTTATAAAATTATAACTAAATTACACAACTCGAATTAATAAATTATTGGTTAATCGATTATAATATAAATTTTCAAACAATAATCCTTATAGAAATAAAACATATTATTTATTTTCAGAAAAATAATTTTTACGTATTATAAAATTATTTAGTATATTTATAGTATTTTATTTTTATTGTTAAGTACCTAGTTGGCTAGTTATGTTATACTTTTATAATTTAATATAAATTATTTGTATAATACTGAATAAATATAATAATTAACCTTGAATTCACATTCAAATTAATAATTTCTAATGTTTTAAATTACATAAACTTTAATAATAATATACATATTATAATTGTAATAATTACTTAACAATTCATTTGCATGATATTTGAAATTATTTCAGTATAAATTAAATATTAGAACGTAAAATTCATAAATAGAACCCAGATTTTTATGCAAATACATATTATTTTATATTTGCCTCACAACAATATTAATTAAATTTGTCGACGTTTCGTAATGTGTAGTATTCATAGACAAAATTTTGTTTTGCATATTTTTGCATATTTGAGTAAATATAAATATAAATTGCATATTATATTAAGATAAATGCCTAAAAATCACATATAGGTATAATGAATGCTTAAATAAAATAATTTTTTATTTGTTCAAAGTTTTAAATTTTTATATAGTTATTGGAGTATTGGACTATTGTACTATTTTTTGCACGTCGTTATGAATCATAATATTTGCAACAAAAAATTACCGATAATAAAAGAAAATGTATAAAATTCAAACTTACAAAGAAAAAAATAGAATATAAAATTTGTAAGGTTTTATAATAATAACATTATTTGGTTAATATTATTTATTTATTTTAAATTTTCAGATAGAAACCAAAAATGAAATTTTAATTTCTATTAATTATTTATAAAATATATAGCAAAAATAGTTTAAAAATATGTATTGAACATCTAATAATATGTGTATGGACATTTTTATTTTCATAACCAATAAATTTCCAAGTTTTTCAACTTTTGTTAAAAATAAAATAGTTATTAATTTTATCAGAAACTAGAAGTTATGCTAACAATAATACTCAGTAATTTACTATTTTTTTGATTTTTTATGATTTTTTTTATACTCAGAAAAATTATGAAATTCAAACTAATATAACCTGTCGAAAATACAAGTATATGACATTTTTAGAATTCCATCTACATTTCTACATTTTTAGAGTACACTACTCAGACCTTTAGGTACACACAACAAAATATAAATTTATTGATAAGCCCACGATTAAAATATGAAATTATCTTATGATTATTCAAATTTAAAAAAAAAAAACACAATACATATTTAGGAATTTACGTTCAAATTATTTTGTACGATTCAAAAAACTATTTTTGAGTATTACAATTTTGAAAAAAAATCTAAATAATACAGTAAGAAGATATATTATTTAATACCTATATATTAATAAAATATGAATTTTCATAATATAATTTTAAATTTATATGAAATCTTCGTATATAAAATAAAACAAATAATTCAAATACTTAGTATTGCTTAAAAAAATAAATATACAATAAATTATATTAATAAAATATTTATAATATATTTTGTCTTATAATAAAAATACACGATCGTATTGGGATGGAGATAATATTACCAAAAAGGCTTAGAAACGTTTTATCTGTTCAAAAATGTTTATCACTGTTAGCAAACCGTTATCAGTTAGAGACTTAGTGATAATATAACATCATCAAGAAGTCCATAATAATTTTATTTTCACAATTTTTCAATGATGGGATTTATATTTTATATTTTATTTAATTTGCGCCAAAACGGAAACCTTCTTATGCTAAGGCATTTTTATCCTATGAATATGACCGCTAAAAATCAGAAAATGCACACCACAAACACCATTTAAAACAGCCATGAACGGCCGTCTTTTGGCACCGAGTCAGCCGAACGACGTTCGAGTACCTACCTATAAATTATGCTCTATATCAAAATAATAATAATCGCAAATGACAAGCCCATTTGGAACATAAAAGACTGTCCTTGGCCAGTTGAATATACACGCAGAATCTGTAAACGTATATTCATTCGAATATAACAAAGCTGGTATTAACCATAGTTATAATAATTTTAACATAAACCATATGACAATAAGAGTAGTAGACGATATTCTATACACGTGTACTTTTTTAGAATGATTAACGTTTTTTTTTTAACAAATCAAGACTTTCAAATTGACATTTATATATGGTTATATTATTATTTATGGTATATAATTATTATAATTCTAATACATTTAGTTTATATATAGCTCATGATAAAAATTCTTACACAATAATTACTTTGATAATATTATATTCCAATTCACAATTTCTTTAAAATTAATGATTTTATTTTTTAAATTCCATCTACATTTTAGATTCTGAACGAATCGAAGAATGTATTGGTTTTACAATGATGTGTGTCTTATTTTTTCTTTTTATGTCTGAAGACATTTTTACTACCCAAATTGGCAAATTAATGCTTCGATTTTCATGAACTGCAAATGTTTCCAGTTGGAACGTGGATGTAGTTGGTACTTTATTTAGGTCATTTCTCAAATTTCTCAAAATTGACCCTATGCTACAGATAAAATGACGAAAAAATGACTAAAAAACGGCATTTTTCACAAAAACTGAAATTTAGAGGAATTAGATTTAAATATTTCACGATAACTCAGGCAATTTTAAAGTTAGAGACTTGAAAATTTTATTGAGTGTTCACAAAGGTCATATGTACATGTGGTAAAATCTTGGAAATGTTATGTTAATTTTTTTATAAAATATAGGACTTTATATATTTCGTAAAATTCTGGTTTTTATGTAAATAATGTTTGTGAAAATTGGCAATTTTGGGCATTAAGATCTAATAATTACTGAAATATAATTACATATTACTTAACATCATATCAAAATATTAGAAAACTCCAGTCAAAATTTTTTTTTATAGATGTGTAAAATTGAAATTTCAGTAAAATCAATATTTAAAGTATTCATATAGATTTTTCTAATTATATTATTAATGTAAAATTAAATTAACTTTTTTGATGCTTAAATACAATTTACTTAACTCAGTTCCAATTAATTGTGAATTATTACACATACGATTTTTTTTTTTTTTTATAGCTTTTTGAAGTATAAAAAAGAAGAGCTGATAATCCTGCGAAGGGATACAAGTTTGCAAATCATAGTTTTTAATTTTAATTAGAATTTTGACGCAATAATAAATAATTTCATTCGAAAAAAGTATTTTGAGCGAAGTTCTGTCAGATATGGTCATTTAGTTGACAAGGGATTTTATAAGCATTTATATTGAACTTGGAGACTTGAAAATTGTATAGGGTGTTCCGTGTTCATTTATGTACTATATGTGTGATAAAACTTTGCGATTTAAATATTTAATATAAATGTCAAAATTTAAATCAATACTTACATTATCTGACTAATTTTCGATCAGAATCGTTTTTTCGAATGCAATGGTTATCATCATCGATTTTATAATATTCTACTCCAATTACACACACAATTTATTCTTATAAAATACAGTTCGAAGAATAAAAATGATTATGATTTGTACATAATAATTACATATTATTATTGCATATATATATACAGGAATATAGACGTTCATTTGAATTTGTTTTAAAATAACGGATTTTTTTTTTATTTTTATCACTATTTTGTGTTCTTAATTAATTTAAGATAATATAAATGTTTTGTAGTTTTTTTCTATTTCGTACATTTATGTTTTTTTAATACACATTATTTACGAGTACATATCGAATTATTTTATTTTATAAATGAATAAAAATCTTTACTGATAAGTAAAATCCTTTAGTATTAAGTTATATAATATTGATGATATTATATTGCCAATAAATTATACTTTGAATATTATTTCAAAATCACACCATATATCTATTATATTTTAAAAATAAGTTGAATATTTATAAAATTAATTTGAAAAAAATATTTAGGTACCTACACTGAAACAAACAAATGAGTAAAAAAAAAAATATTATCTCAATGATTTTAACATTGTATTAGGTATACAACCAATTTAATAATGATTAAAAATTATGTGTTCGTATTTTGATTTAATAATATTTTCTATTATAACTTATAAGTATAACTTATGTTCAAATAAAATATAAATGTATACAATTAATTAAATTACTTTAAAAAAAAATGTCTACTAGATATAATTATATCATAATATTAATAATAAATATAAGATATATTTTATTATATTTACTGAATTGATGTTTGTATAATATATTGAATATTATATATTTTATTGTAACGACTTTTGGGCGAGTGTGCTAATTTATGACCGTGTTATATTATTATTTTTTTAAAAGTTACTGCAATTGTAGGTTATAATTTATAACTATTATATTGTAAATCATAATAGTATAATAATACTTTCTATATTTTCGTATGCCCGAACTTTGGGTAGAATTATCGTTACCCCCCCCCCCCCCCAACAAAATATATATATATATATATATATAGTATAGTATATATTATATACTATATATATAGTATAAAATAAACTTATAAACAAAACCAACAATATCAATAGCATATTGCATATAATTTTTATATTACCTACCAAAAAATAAAGAGATTAAAGCCATACTCGTTATTATTTCTTAAACTCATAAAATATACCTATAGAAAAATAGTTAGAAATTTATTATATTTTCATATCGTTAAAATTAAAAAATTATGCTCGTATTATGTATATTTTACACATAAGAATTCTATACAAAAATAGGAAAATATTTATGAATATCATATCATTATAAATTATGTAATAAACTAATTTTAATTTGTGTTAATATATTTTCTACATTTATTTTATTTTTTTTATTTAAATGGCATTGGTTTTTAATTATATAAACTATAAATTTCACTGTTTTTTTTTTTCAGAATTTACGAAAATATCTTTTTACATTACAAAAAATCTAATCGCAACACTACAATACGTTTTTCATTATTTATCTACAATAATACATTGATTACTACCTATATATACGTATGTATTATGTAGTTTTGAACTATTTATCTATTTCTGTTATTTATATAAAAAAAACAAAATAAATAGGTACAAACATTGTAAAAGGCAAACGCCTTTATTAAACCCATTTTCACTTTATACTTGCAAATAAAATAAATAAAAACAATATATGACTTAATATTAAATAATATATATATTTTTTTTATAATAAAAAGAATAGATACCTAACTTATTATAATTAAAAATAAAATAAATACAAGCTTACGTTGTTAATTTTTAACTGAAATAAAAATAATTTAACTTAATATAAACTTATTCTAAATAATTGTTCTCTCTTGTTCCTAATAAATTTAATACGTAGTTAAGTTTAGTTAAAATATCATACTAATATTTAATCAATAATATTTCAATTTATGCCTTATACATTTTCCACTACATCAAATTATTTTGAAAATTTTTATTTTTATTGAACAAAAATATAATATTATATAGATCACAAAATGATGATAATTAATAACACGCAATCGATGTTTCCATCAAATTTGTCGCTGTGTAATTTAGATTTATTAATATTACTAAACGAAAAACGATGCATTAGTGGAATTAAATATTTTATAATATTACTATACAATGTACAGCATATTTCAAAATTCAAAATATTTTCACAAATTAATATATTCACTTGGATCTATCACTTGAATTTGTGAGTAACATTAAAATCACAATTATTTTACAGTTCCACATAAATGATAAAAGGCATTGTTTATTTATCCCCAAATATTATAATGATTGTTCTTTTAAAGTCAGCGAACTTTGGTTGCATTATATAGTTTCTTCAATTATTAGTTACATATTACAATATAACGTAATTATGACAATAATTAAAAAACGATTTTGTCACGCATGATATTTGAAAATCGAATGCTGCAAAACTATGAAGAACACCCACAGTGTGAAAGTTATAAAAAAATGTTTTCTTCTTTAACAATATTCAAATAATGAAAAGTGAAAAATATATTTGCTACTAACATTATATAATATTTATTAATTATATACTTTTTATATATTTTAGATTCTGAGCGAAGCGAAGAATGTATTGGTTTTACAATAATGTTTGTCTTTTTATTTTTGTTTTATGTCTGAAAACACTTTTAATACCCGAAATAATACTCCGATTTTCACGAATAGCATATGTTTCCGATAGTGGATGTAGTTGATACTTCATTTAGGTCATATCTCAAAATCGACCCTAAGCGGTAGAAAAAACGACGAAAAATGACGAAAAAATGACGAAATAAAGGCATTTTTCAAGAAAACTGAAATTTCGAAGAATTCGATTTCAATATTTCACCATAACTCAGGCAATTTTAATGTTAGAGACGTGAACATTTTATTGGGTATTCACATAGATACTATATATATGTTTAAAATTTTGGAAACGTTACGTTAATTTTTTTACAAAATATAGGACTTTGAATATTTTGTAAAAATCTCGTTTTTATGTATACATCATATTAAAATATTAGGAAAATGCCTAGTCTTAATTTTTTTTATAGTTGTTAAAAGTTTCTATTTTAGTTTATTCGATAATATTATGAAAAAAATGACGAAAAAACGTTATTATCTGACTGAACTTCGTTCAGAATCGTTTTTCAAATCCAATGGTTTATCATTTCATTCAAATTCTAATTAAAATTAAACACTATGATTTGCACACCTATAAACCTGTGGCAAGAGTATCAGCTCGTCTTATTAATATTACATTATATTATATAAATTCTTTCTAATGCTTGTTTCACATTTTATTAGTTAATTGTATTAGTTAATTTTATACGTTGATGAAAATAGTACAGATTATAAATATAACAACTAATACAAAAATAGATTACATAATTTACATTCGGAAATGATACCTTGGTTGGGTTTGAATTTTATTATTTGTGCAGGAACATCACGTAATATAAAATATTAAATTTCTTAAACTTACAATTAAATAGACAGTTACAATAAAAATAAATGTTTTATTTAAGCATGTACGGACAACGAACCGTAACATTGATCAAATCCTACAACGAGATAAGTTAATAGGAGAAAAGGTCGAAAATAAATTACTAGGAAATTAATTTTATAGCCCATGGGTTTCTCTTTAGCAAATAATTTAATTATAATCTCTTTAAAGTCAAAAGTACTCGTTTTTATTAGAATCAATCTTTCTAGAAAAATTAATTAATCCGAATTCACGTATGTTTAATCTTCACATCTCTGATGAAATTACATTGTTATAATAATATAATAAATCACAGCAGGATACTAATAACTACCTAGTTAAACATAAAATTATATAAAATATAATTGAAATCAACATTTCCTCTTAGTTTTCGAGAGTACTATTATAATAATTCATTCTAATGAATTAAACATTAATGTAGGTATACTTAATCATAATTTTATAAGAAGAGTTCTTATGAATATTATATATTAATAAATAAATAAAAACCCAAGTCCACAAAAAAAATTTACTTTATTATTTTAGTAAATACGTGTTTCGACAACGATGTTATCATCTTCAGTACTTCTACTTCAGTCTGTGTTTAGTACTGAAGATGATAACATCGTTGTCGAAATACGTATTTACTAAAATAATAAAGTAAATTTTTTTGTGGACTTGGGTTTTTATTTATTTATTAGTACTTAATCATTTTTAAAAAAATATTAATTAGCGATATTTGTTTTGTTATTGTGTATATTATGGATATTAAAACTCAGAGAATGGCATACTTTGTAAAGAAAAAAGTGAAAAAAAATACTTACCTACCTAACAATTTAGTTAAAACGTTTTAAGATAATACATATATTATAAGTCATATAATTCTAACATTATAATATAATTATAAATTATTTGAATTAATATAGGTAACAGTGTCCACAAATTAGGTCAAAATAAATGGCGGATAAATACATTAAACGGTCGACATTCTATACGACGTATAAAATAATAATATTAATACACTCAAGTTGAATATCATTACATTATTTTATTCTAAAATAAACTTTTGGTTCCACTATTTAATTCGTATACTTATAATATAATTACTTTATAATATGCAAATACTATTTTTTATCACTTATCCAACTTTATGTCGTCCACCGCACACTACTACTTCTACTACTACCATTATTATTAGTAGTAGTAGTTGTACAATATTACTATAGTGACCAGGGCCGAAGATTGGTCATTGTTTTGACATTCCAATTATAATATGTTACAAAAACTTGTCGCTCTCGTGCCGAACCGTAGTGTTTTTGAGATTGACAGGTACATTTTATAATTTATGATTTTTTTATCCTTTTATAATAAGTTGTCTTTGCAATATTGATTGTGAACGGGTCATGGGTTACTTTGTCTGAAAATGGTGTTGGCCGCTTTGATTTTTCTCACCTATGTTTGTATATATTTGTTACATATGTATTTTTACTAGAGTGTTAAAAGTATCATATTAAATCAAGGTTTGTTTTGTAGTCATTATATCAAACGCTTAGAGCTATTCTGTGAATTTTTAAATGTCGGAGCAATGATTTTATAATATTTTCAAATCACTAAGCACTCCATTGTTTAGTGCCACACGAAAATTTGATGGGAATTATCCATACCTAACCAATGTCAAATTTTGTAGTTTACAATAACTTAAACAAATATACGAATATATTTATACTAATACGCTATAATTTAAAAGTTACTTTTAAAATATCAAAAAATATTGAAAAATTCTAAACACGCAAAAGAATATTTATTAACTTATTACATATATGATATACCTGTAAATATGTTTGTGTTTATATTATTTTATCATTATTACACAAACACAATACTTATAATTTATTATTTATTACCTACACTATCTTAAAGATTAGCGTTTTATAAATAAATATACTTAGATAGTATTTTATTTTAAAAAATAATTATAAAGTACAACTTTGATAAATTTAAATTTCTAACATGTAATTATTATACGAGTAATAATAATGTTTATTAAATTAAAACAATATATTTAAAACATTTAAAAATATATTATGCTTAGTTATTTAAAATTTAAAGTAAAACTACAAATGGTGAATTATTTACTTATATTTCTTCATATAATATAGACATTTAATTTAATACAATTGTGTTTGATATTTTATATTATGAAATTTACTGATATATTATGACTTGCAGGGGGCTAATCGAGACAATTTCCAACTTACTATAGGTTAACCCCCCGTAGTTATAATGCCAAAAATATTAGAAAAAGTAACCACTTGGGAGTTCTTGTTTCCAAATAGAACACCTGTAGAGATAGAATCATTTAAAAAGTAATATAAACTGTATTTCTTTTTTTATATATATATATATATATTTGCTTTCTCTTAGTTATACACATAAAGTGTATTGTTAATTTTTCATCAGTTATAGCAATATTTTGAGATATCTCATCACTCTTTCTCTCATAGACACAATACAGCTCATATTAAAAAATAAATTAAGAAAACTTAAAAATTAAAACTTAAAACTTAAAACTTAAAACTTTAAGATTTTAAACTTATCTGAGCACACAGATTAAATATTATTTTGTATTATTTTATTTAAAACTTATGCTATGAATACATTCTGACAATTAATTTGTTTACCAAAATCACAATAAGGAGAAAAAATTACTCACAATACACATAAATCCCGAGTGGCAATTAAATGATAATGTACCAAATTTATTATATGTCAATTATTATGAAGTTTATTTCGTATTTGTATACCACTTTACATAAAAATTATCAATAAGTATATAATATACAAATTTAAAGAATCAATAATTTTTTATAAAATATACCATAAAGTTATGATTAAACACAAAAACTAATGTTTCTACGTTTTCTTTAAAAGTATAAAATAATAATCCAATTATAATACCAGAATATTTTGTTTTAGTTTTCATAAAATATTATAGAGGTATATAATTTGATTAATAAAATGATATATACGAGTAGGTACAAAATTTCAATAAAATATTAGTAATGGCTTATTGACTAAACTCGCGTATAATATTGTATTTTACGTTTGACAAAAATAATGTCTGTTTGAGACAATTAATAATTATATTATTATTGCATTTGACATTTTCCAACATTGTTTTCGGAACGGGCTTATTTGGAATTATGTATTTTGTGGTGTTAATGATAAAAATAAAAAAAAAGGTAAAAATTTATAGGACGATATCGGGTTGTTTAACAAATGGAACTATTATAATAAATAAACACATATGACATACATAATATATTATATATATATATAATGTTATATCTTCGTGACCTGCAGGTATGAGGTAATAAATTTAATAATTAAATAAAACCCATTCAGATATAAAAATATGAATTAACTAATTACGAGCTTACCGTTGTACGAACGACCACCGAGTCTATAATATAATTATTTCAAAGGAGTCAAAACTAACCTATGAAAAAAAGAAACATTACAGAAAAAAATATTGAATAAAATAATACTAATTCCGATTTACTTTTTAAAATACGCTACTGACAACATGACATATTTGAATAATTTTTGACGAAGTCCGATAAAATCATCGAGAAAAAATTGACCCTTTATATACCAACTTTAAGTTCTCAAACGAAATAATATTTTTCTATATTTCTTACACAAAACTACTACCTATAGGTTGTTCTGTTTATTTTCAAATAATAGAAAATTAATATTCAATACAATATTAATATGGCATAAAATATAATAGTTATTACAATATTTTCACTAATATGATAATATTTGTGAATAAAATAGATGTGCACGAAGAAGACTTTTACTGTCAAAATTTTTTTATTTATTTATTTCGTTTTCAATCAAAAAATATATTATACATTTTCTTCCTTATAGGCATTGACAGATTATAGAGGAATTATTGTTGAGATACATATCTCTCGAAGGCCCAGTGACACTTCAATGTACACTCATTTCACGGCTATATAACAGTCGGCGGCGGAACCTTTCACCTGTTATAATATATCCGTTAATGGATTCTCTGATCTAAATAATAATAATAATAATAATAATAATAATAATAATAATAATAATAATAATAATAATAATAATAATA
>JAIUCT010000010.1:14966935-14987896 GCA_021307375.1 Tetraneura akinire
TAATAATAATAATAATAATAATAATAATAATAATAATAATAATATATTCACTCGCACACAACAGACTAATGTGCGCGCACACTTTAATATAACGATAGAAATAAATAAATAATATAACATAACTGAATAATATATTATAAAATTGTTTTTTTTTTTTTTTTGTTTCGGACGAACTCGATCTAATAATCAGATAACCCCTTAGGGAATAATTTCCAGGTCATCGTCGTCAACAATGATTATTACACGAATAACGTTCGAGGACGTATCGTCGCTTTTGCTTATCTAATTATTTTAGATTTACAGCAGCGGATAATAATATACAGGGGACATATTATTATTATCCGACTAAGATGCATTAACAAAATGCGCATTTACATACACGGGAGAATTCGCCAATACGGAAATTAATTGACAGTGCGCCAGTGCCCGGTAGCAATAAGATATAATATCAAACCGATATTTTATTTATTTTTATTTTATAAAATTTTCATACTCGTCTTATAACATAAATATATAATTATAAATTGACGAAAACGTGTAACTAGTAGTCTTTTATTGTTTTTATGAACAATATTTCAATCGTATATCGAAGGACAATAATGACATCCAAAGTAAATAATTTTGAAAAACCCAAAGAGAGTTATGCTAGAAAAGAATTTTAGAACTATTTATATATTATAATAATATAATGTTGTACTCGTATGAAGGATTACACTTTGTATTCTTTTTATTTTTAAGATAACGCAAGTTTCGTGTGTACTTACGTTTTAAATTTATTACTTGCGATATTATAATATTATGAAGCTATACAAACGCTTAAAAAGTTACTTTTCTTTTAATTATTATGTCATACTAATACTAAAGGCGGAGTGATATTCTAAAGCATGATAATTAATAACCTTCATAGTCACTTCCGTGACGGTATTAGTATATAGTATATAGACGATAATATTATATAGAAATGACACTTCGAGTTAAGTTAGTTCCAAGAAGTATCTAAGCCTCCGAAACAATACCCATGATCCTTGGTTTTTATGGGTACGAATGTTGTGAATGCATCTTCCATGGACTTAATGGTCGAGTTTTCAAGTGTAGGCTATATACACAGATCCCTATCCTACAACTATAAGTATAAGTATATACGTATTTTTTATACTCGTATTATGGTGAGAAAGAAAAAACTGCCCGTGAACAAATTAATACGATGGGCACAAAATAATAAACCTAGACTTTTAGACGTTAAAATCTGAGTACAGAGAAAGTAAATAAAGCGTATTTAAAAACAGTTCCTCGCGCGAATTCAATATGACTCGTGGCGCGTAATGAAGAACAAATTTTAAAAAGCAAGGGAAGGGATACTGGTGTGGAAGAAGTACAGTTGTAAAGAGGATAGTGTTGAATTTTGATTAACATTTGAATGCAATGATAAACCATTACATTCGTGAAAACGATTTTGAGAGAAGTTCATCAGATAATATATGTACCAATTAAAATTATTACATTTATCAGTCTTTACGTTCAATATAAATAATTTAACTTAAAACCCCTAAATGAATCACCTGCATATTCAAATCTGACAGTGAATGAATAAAATCGTAAATGTAATAATTCAAAATTAAATTAGAACTGAGTTAAATAAAATGCATTTAAGCTTCAATAATATTTTCAAAATTTTTAACATTATTGTAAAATATAGAAATACAATAAGAAAAATCCATATAAATACTTTAACTATTGATTTTACTGAAATTGTAACCTTAAATACCTATAAACTAAAAAATTGAGACTTGAGATTTTTCTAATATTTTGGAAATACGTTGATATATATATATCAGTATGCTTTAATAAAATGTTCAAAGATTTTCCAAATTTCTTTACTTTTTTTTATTAATTTTAGTATTAATATATTTTAGTTTTAATTGTAAACGTATTGAAAAATAATAATACGAATACTTCAATTATACTTGTATGAATTCTAAGATTTTCGTTTAAACTAAAAATGTTAACTTTAAACAGCTATAAAAAAAAAATGAGAATTGGGATTTTTATAATATTTTGATATCATGTTAAGTAATATGTGAGTATACTTAAGTGAAATTTTCAGACCTTTCAACCCAAAATTGCTAATTTTATCAAACATTACATACATAAGAATGAGAATGTTAAGAAATATTCAAAGTGCTACATTTTGTAGAAAAATTAAGGGACGGTTTCAAAATTGTACAGGATATATATATATATATATATATATATATATATAGTACATATGTTTAAATCTAATACAGTTTTTAAGTCTCTAATTTTAAAATTGCCTGAGTTATCGTAATATATTGAAATCAAATTTTTATTTTCCTGAAAAATTCCGTTTTTTCGTCATTTTCCGTCATTTCCAAGTACCATCTACATCCACTTTCCAACTGAAAACATTATGCTATTTGCGAATATTGGATATAAGATTTGGATAATATTTCGTGTAATAAAAGTGTCTTTTAAATATAAAAACAAAAAAAGACGCACATCATTGTAAAACCAATATATTTTTTGCTTCGTTCAAAATCTAAAAGAAAATCAAACTTAATGCAAAGTACATGTGTGTATTAATATATTAAATATTATAAACAATGAATTATTTTTTTGATTTTCATTTAGAGGAGATATATTTTGAACATAACGAACAATATTTTAGGCACATTATTTATTTTATACTTGTATACGAGAACATATAGGAGGTACAACCGCGACATCATTTAAATCGTAGAAATCGCGAATTGCCGGAAACTCGTACATAATTATCATATACAAATTCTTTGTTTGTTTGTTTTTTTTAAATTCATTATTTCCTCATTCACAAAATTATTATAAATATTATTCTCTCAAGCTTGTCACATAATGATACCATTTTTATTATTTCAAGACATTTTATAAAAAATAAAACAAACTATAAATGAAGTTAAAAAACACACGAAGTACAATTCTATACGCTATACAGTTAGTTTCTAATTTTATTATAGTATTGATTTAATAAAAATATAATCATTTTTCCTTAGAATATCTTCTTTCTCATCAAGTTATAAATAATTCATTATTATAATTAATTTATTCGAAATATTAATTATTTTAATTATTTTTATATTTTTAATTAAACTTTTATTCTGCCTAAAAACTTTATCTTGCTAGAGATTCTTGTCACTAAAAACAACAAAAAAAGTTTTGAGAAAACTTTTCAAATATATATTTAAGGACTTACAATGAATACACTAACGGTGGTTAACAATACAGTTGTGTGACACTGGCGTACGAAATTCTTAAAATCGTTCAAAAATAAATGTTCTAAATGTTCTAAATATCAAATATATTTGTTATTAATATATCATATGTCTACTACTATACAGGGTGAGTCTCGAGGATTTGACAAATGGAATAACTCTGGTTCTAGGCAATATTTTTTTTAAATTATTCTTATACTTCGGCGCTACAATTATAGTACATTCATTTTTATTTTTGTATTTAAATAAAAAAATTATAAAAATTACTTTTAATTTTTTTTTAAATTTTTCAATTCAAAATAGCCATTTTGTAAATTTATATTTAAGAAAAATTTTGGCCTTAATATTTTTTCTTAAAGTGTTTTCATTTATTTTTAATGATTTTTTGAAGTTATTATACTTTTGATTATTTAAAATATTAAATAAATGTTTATTTTGTCCATGAGATGATATTGTATTTTATAATTTGATAGTCATATTTAATGGGTGGTTAAAGATAAAGATTAAAATTAAACTGATAACTGTTAATTGATTAAAAATAAATAAATAGTGCTTTTTGATGTCGTTGTATTTCAATTATTATAAACTATTTATTAATATTTGTGTTTGATACCTATAATATGGATTATTGATTAATGTTTATTGCATTTAATTATTTTTCAATAATTATCAATTATCATTAACCACGTGATGGTATTGTGGTACATGCGGATATCATGGAGAAAATAGTTAGATAATGATAATTTGATACAATAGTCGGTAAACTTTTTAAACTATTTGAAATAATGAAAAAATATTATATTTTCATTAACTTCAAAAAATCAAATAAATAAAAAAACTTTAAGAAAAAATTTTAACGCCAAAATTTTTCTTAAATATAAATCTACAAAATGGCTATTTGAATTAAAAAATTAAAAAATAAATAAAAAGTTATTTTTAAAATTTTTTTATTTAGATACAAAAAAAATTAAACTACTATAATTGTAGTGTCGGTGTATAAGAATAATTTTAAAAAAAATTATAAAAAAATATTGCCTAGAAACAGAGTTATTCCATTTGTCAAATCCTCGAGACACTCTGTATACGTATTCGTTTTATATAATAATACGATAGTAAAATGATTACCTAGGTTTATTGTAATATATATCATTTTACTCAATAATCATAATATTATACATATTATAGGTATGTAATATGTGGAAATTATATTACATATATTTATAAAGAAAATGTTTTACGCATTAAAATTAATAAATGTAAATTCTGAAAACAAATATATAGGTAGCAAATTATCCATTAAATAATATTATAATAGTGAATAGAATTCTGCAATAATATAACTGGTTATAGTAACCTCACATCCATGTTATTCTTCCATCATAGGTAATTGATTTGAATTATTTCATATTAATTTATGTAGGATAAAAATAATAATCTCGAACATTACAAAACACCCACATTTTAATTATTTATGCGTCTTCTATATTACAACTTGCTTGCATGTTATGTTTAAATATAATATCTAAGTTCAGAATATTTTCAATACTATTGACCTTAATCCATTATGATTACCTATAGTATTAAACAAATAATTGTATGTTGTTGATAATGTGTTAAGAAAGAAAAAAAGAATGAAATTCAATACTAGTGCTGTTTTACTTCCACTCGTAATATACCTACATTATACCTATTTTACAACGAACTTTGACGAAATTAATTTCAATTTTTCACAAAATCTCAAGGATTATAAAATTTAAAGATTTAAATTTTTTATACATTTTATACTTTCCATACATAGGTGAAAGAGGATTTAGTCGAAAATTTTATGAGAGAAAAATCAGCTGGGGCTTCAGCCTCTCCTCTAGTTCAGAGACCTAGTTACACCTGTACAACAAATACGAGTAGGTACATTACGTATATTAGCATAATTAATATTAAACACAGTGGACTTTTGTGATAATATTTTCAAAAATTATACATTACAAAAATAATAAAATGTATTATTATACATATTATTATAATATCTTAATTGTAAAAAATATTTTTAACAATAGCAAATTTATTTTATATATATATATATATATATATATTATAACAAAATAAATAATAATCCTTCTATTTTGAGAATAGAGAATATATTTAACAAAATTGGTATAATATGACGATTGAATAGAACAAACGGTTTTTAAAATAGTAAACACTAAACTGATTAAGAGATAAGTACTTTACAAGTATTTGTATGTACAATGTATATTAAATTTCAATTAATATACCTACTATTCTTATTATACCTACTTAAACAGTTATCTAATCATAATTATATAATAATAAATCTATTATTTCATTATATAATACATAGCCAGTAGTTTTTAAATTTAAATGTTATAATATTAATTTAAAATAGAAAATTTAATAGAAATGTTTTAAAAGTGAATAATCACACAAAATTATATACTACTAAACTAGTCAATGATGTACGAGTATATACCTATTCTATTCTAACTACAATATAATAAAAAAAAAAAAAAAAGAGCTGATACTCCTGCCGCACAGGATACAAGATCCGGTTAGGTTAGGATACCGCAAATGATAAACCATTGCATTCGAAAAAACGATTCTGAGCGAAGTTCAGTCAGATTATAATTTTCGTTTGAACTAAAAATATCAACTTAAAACAGCTATAAAAAAAAATTGAGATAAGGGATTTTTTTAATATTTTAGTATGATGTTAAGTAATATGCAAGTATACTTCAGTAAAATTTTCAGACCCTAATACCAAAAATTGCTAATTTTATCAAACATTATAATACATAAAAACGAGAAAATTACGAAATATTCGAAGTCCTATATTTAGTAAAAAAATTTTAAAAAAGGTTCCAAAATTTTACCACATATATATAATAGCTATGTGAAAACCCAAAAAAATTTTCAAGTCTCTAACTTAAAAATTGCCCGAGTTATCGTGAAATATAGAAATTGAATTCGTCAAAATTTCATTTTTCGTAAAAAATGCCGTTTTTTCGTCATTTTTTCGAAGTTTTTTCTACCGCTTATAGTCAATTTTGAGAAATTCGAAAAATGACTCAAATAAAGTACCATCTACATCCACTTTTACATCTGAAACTCGCTATTGTTGAAAATCGAAGCGTTATTTCGGTTAGTAAAAGTGTTTTCAGAATATTTATTTATACGTATGGGTTCTAAGATTTTCGAATTCCTAAAAATATCAACTTAAAACGGCTATAAATAAAAATTGTGACTTGGGATTTTTATAATATTTTAGTATGATGTTAAGTATTATGTAAGTATACTTCAGTAAAATTTTCAGACCAAAATACCCAAAATTGACAATTTTATCACACATTATATACGTAAAAACGTGAATTTTACGAAATATTCAAAGTCCTATATTTTGGAGAAAAATTAATGTAACGGTTCTAAAATTATACCACATATATATATAATATTTATTTAAATACCCAATAAAATTTTCAAACCTCTAACTTCAAAACTGTTCAAGTAATCGTGAAATATAGAAAAATTGCCCGAGTTATCGTGAAATATAGAAATTGAAATCTTCAAAATTTCAGTTTTCGTGAAAAATACAGTTTTTTCTACCGCTTAGAATCAATTTTGAGAAATTCGAAAAATGACTCAGATAAAGTACCAACTACATCTACTTTCCTACTGGAAACATATGCTATTCGTGAAAATCGGAGATTATTCCAGGTAGTAAAAGTGTCTTCATCCTTAAAAAAAAAAAGACACATCATTGTAAAACCAATACATTCTTCGCTTCGCTCAGAATCTAAAATAGTGAGTCATTTTTAAACATTTAAATGTTTTACAAACTTATAATACACACACAATACACACATATAATATAAAATAAATACGTATACTTATAGCTTAAATACCAAATGCGTGTATATTATGGATATGGATTTAAATTAAAAAACATAATATTTATGCTATAAAAAAAGAGTGTTGTCTCCAAATTTTAATTAGATAGAAGGAATATTTCCATAATTTCATATCGTTCATGTCTTATATAAATGGTGAAATGGCTGACGGTCCGATACCCTTCCATTGTGGCAAAACAATCAAAATTGAGCAGAAAAAGTATAATAAATTATAATAATTATGCTATGTATAGGTATAATAATTAATTACCTATACCGAATGCAATATATTATAACGTTTGTATTATAAGCGATGTAAAATCGTCGTTAAAGAAAAATCGCCGATATAGCCATTTAACCAGTACTAATACGAAACAAAAACCGGAACAAGGATCTAATCTAGCTATGAAATTAGTATTTTGATTTGGATACGCATAGAAATATAATAATATTATATTATAGACGTATAACATATAATTAAAATGATCATTAACTGTGCGTCGCAGTAGGTAATTGACAAAATTAAGTATACTATGCCATTTAATTTAACTCCCAAGATATAATGGATAATTTAAATTTATAATTTAATGAATATTATCAGTAGGCAGTATGCTTATGACTTCATGCATCTACAGTTTAATATTATAGAAACGTTTTTCGAACAAGCCGACGATGATCGTTCAATCAGCTTTTCTACAATCTATTGTAAGTATATATCAAAAAACACGTTAGTTCGTTTATTAAATTTTAATATTTTACGATATACAAACACTGTGAAGTATAATATTAATGTATTATGATTCACATAATATAGACTAAATATAATATAGATAATATAATAATAATAATAATATACTCGTATATAATAATAATATAATATATAGACAGGGGTTAAAGTGAGGGGGGACGCAAGGGGACTCAGTCCTCCTACCTCTGAGAGCACAAAAAAAGCGTCCCCTTTAATCAACTACTTAAAAAGGTTCGCTGGAACGCTCAATAACAAAGTAATAAATAGTGATAATTATTTGTTTTATTAATTATAAGCATCACCCATTTAGAAAAATCTTGATTTTTTATAAGTTTTCTAAAGACAATAATATATAAATACGTATTTATACGTAGGTATTATATTTTGTTGTAAGGTTTTATCACACTATCGGTTATGTTATAGGTAGGACTTATATTATTCTTTAATGTATTGTAATTGTGTTAATTTATGGTTTTTACATTTTATAAAAAAAAAACATGGAACGCTCGAAATTTCTATGGTATTTGAGTCCCCCCTGCACTTCCTTCCCACTTTAAGCCCTGTATATAGACGACGAAAAAATGACGAAAAAACGACATTTTTCACGAAAACTGAAATTTCGAAGAATTCGATTTCAATATTTCACGATAATTCGGGCAATTTTGAAATTAGAAAAATTAAACATAGGTACTATATATATAGTACATATATATGTGATCAAATTTTGGAACCGTTACGTTAATTTTTCTACAAAATACAGGACTTTGAATATTTCGTAAAACTCTCGTTATCTATAATGTTTGATAAATTTGACAATTTTTGGCATTGGTCTGAAAATTTTACTGAAGTATGTCCACATATTACTTAACATCATATCAAAATATTAGAAAAATCCGTAATCTCAATTTTTTTTTATAGCTGTTTAAAGTTGATATTTTTAGTTTTTTGTTTTTTTGTTTTTATGTCTGAAGGCACTTTTACTACCCGAAATAAATTCCGATTTTCACGAATTATAATATGTTTCCGGTTGGAAGGTGGATATTGCTGGTACTTAATTTAGGTCATTTTTCAAATTTATATACGTATATTAATCAATATAATACAATACCTACATTAATTGACCGAACTTTTGATTTAACATTGCATTCAAATTCTAATTAAAATTAAACACTATGATTTGCACACCTATATACCTTCGGCTGGAGTATCAGCCCTTTTAGATTCTGAGCGAAGCGAAGAATGTATTGGTTTTACAATGATGTGGGTCTTTTTTTTTGTTTTTTTTTTTTTAAGTATGAAGACACTTTTACTACCCGAAATAATGCTCCGATTTTCACGAATGTTGTATGTTTTCGATTGCAAATTGGATGTAGTTTGTACTTTATTAAGGTCATTTTTCGAATTTCCCAAAATTGACCTCATGTCACACAGAAAAAAGAACGAAAAAATAACGAAAAAAAGACATTTTTCCTTCGACGAATTTGATTCATCGGATAAATTTGTTTATAATAGTAACCATAGTGATAATATAAATATTATTGTTACTAATAGCAACCAAAATAATATTATTGTAACTAATAGCAACCGCCAACCATCTATATAAACAGAAATTTCCGTCGTAAATCATATAATATTTAAAAAAAATGACGAAAAAACGGCATTATATGACGGAACTTCGCTCAGAATCGTTTTTTCGAATGAAATGGTTTGCCATTGCATTCAAATTATAATTAAAATTAAACACTATGATTGCACACCTGTATCCCTTCCCTTGCTTTTTTATATTATATTTATATTGCTTTTGTTAATCTTATTCAGTAAATTAATCATTTATCGATTATTCTACCCCCTCCCCCCAGAAATTGGTTCAAAATACGCCACCAAGCATGATTATCTCAGAATAAATTCAAATATTTTATTTATAATAACTTCTATTAGATTTTTCAATCCTTTATAAAAAAAAAAACCAAAAACCTAGAAATGTATACAAATATTTAGCCGTATACATATTATATTATAATACATACTATTTTGTTAATATTTTTTACATTCAACATTAATCATAATATAATGTACAAACCTATATAACGCAATGTCCAGTTACTATTTCAGTAAGTATAAAAATAGTTTCTAATATTGTTTTACCAGTCAATCAAAATTAAATGTTCTTATTTTTTTCCAAACGCCATCTATCATATAAATATAATTAACTCTAAATCAATTTGAAGAAAATCCATTTTTCTAAATATTGCTCTCGTCAACATAAATCGTGTATTACAGTAATGACTTTAAATTTTGTATATTTTATACATTTTTCAATCTAATTATACTATTAATATATCAAT
Organism: Tetraneura akinire; assembly: GCA_021307375.1. Taxonomy (NCBI): domain Eukaryota; kingdom Metazoa; phylum Arthropoda; class Insecta; order Hemiptera; family Aphididae; genus Tetraneura; species Tetraneura akinire. The sequence goes on from JAIUCT010000010.1 coordinate 14,977,197, forward strand.
TTTTATGATCCCTGACTTTTAAACCGTTATCGATATATATTTAAATCAAATAATCATAACTCTTTTAAATACGAATAACTTCTATAAATCAGGTTTCTAAAATATTAAATAAATAATAAAAATAATTAACTAGGAAGACATATCTTGCATATAATATTATAATACGAGTAATTTACATGTTTATTTATTTTTTAGACCTTTTGGTGGTCATTGATAACTATTGTCAATAATGTTCAAGCGGAAGTGCAAATGCGTCAGAAAATAATGTCAAACAGTGGAAAAGTTCAACTTCCGTCCATTCCGATGGCCAGTGAGGCAAGTGTGCATATGTTAACGGCCATAGGTTTCCCACCGCCAGCTCTATTCTTCGCAGATCCTGGAAAAAAGTGGACGATGGATGATTTCGAAAAATCGAACAAACCGTCTTTGAATTATTCGGTGACAGATGAAGAAAACGTAACGAATACGGAAAATATGGAACAACTGCAAGATCGAATGACATCAGTTGCCGTTGAACCAGAACTGGAAACAACAACTATGGAAAAACCAGTCGATGGAATGAAAAACGATCGTGAACAAGACGTATTGTCAACGACGGAAAAACTAATAGTTGAAACACAACAGGGACAAGAAACGACAACAAAAATTGTCGATGGAACAAGAGATCGCGAAAATGAAACGATCGCAATGGAAACCTCTGTTGACGGAACAGCCGACCTTGGACAAGAAACAATAGTTAAGGAAAAATCTATTAATGAAACTGGAACAGACCGCGAAAAAGAGACAATTGTAGTGGAGAAACCTGTTAATGAAACCGGAATAGACCGCGCAAAAGAACCTATTATAATGGAAAAACCTACTAGCGGTGGAAAACCAGAACGTGGACAAGGAGGCGTTGCGACGAATAATCCGTCGATCAACACTCGATTTGAAAAATTGACAGTAACATTTGACAGACGAAAATACCCGACGAATATTTGGCAACCGTTGCGTACAATAATATTGACTAGCCGACTGATCCCGAAGCCGATGTCCAACATTAGATTTTCACAAGTCGGTTACATGGGAGTCAGACATCAACGCGAGACACCAACCACGAACTAGAATTATTATTCTGAGTACATGTAAGCAAACATTATCTTACATAATTAATAATTATCAGTAATTAATAATTGTGTCATCTATTTGTATAAATTATTGAATAATATGTATTAATTGTTTTTAAAATGAAATTAAAAATTATAACGAATTTTATAATAAAAAGTAACAATAATATTATTGTAATGTTTGTATTATTTTCCGATCAATAAATAAACGTGCAATATGTCATATTCAAAAATTTAAAAACGTAAAGATATTTGAAAATTGATAGATAATAAATAAAATAAAATAGAAATTCAATGAGAAAGTTGTAAAGAATTATTATTTTATATAATATTATTTATAATAGTAGATTATCATCACTAGGTACCTAATATACAAAAATATATTATAACTTATAAGTGTATCATAATATACTTTACTTGATACAATTGTTTAAAATATGATTCTTAATAATTAGAAAAAATAAATATTAAAATCAATAAACAAAATAATTAATCGTTTAAATTTATTAATAAGTATTTCTAAAAAATGTATTCATTTTTTCTTTCCCATAAATTAATCCTTATTGACCTTCAAACATAACATAAAACTAAGATTACGAGTGTTTAATAAATTGCATATATAAGAGTTTTAAGGAGTTATTATATTTATACGTCATGTCAATGTTTATAAAATTGTAAGAGAAATTTATTATTATACGTTAATTTTATAAGTTATACTACGACATACACTACTTATTATTCACCTATATTTAAAAATATAGTTTTATTGATCTTTACCCAAAATAAAATATGATACCTAATTCGATTAATATCCAATAAAAATTTTATATTTATAACTTAATAATAAAATTATAATTTCAATTTTATATAATATTTCTTATTTATATAGTATATTATACATTATACAATATACTTTACAGATCTATTTACTAATCTCCACGAATTAGTAAATGTTATTTTCTTTAAATTATTAATTAAGTTATAGATAATAATATTACCTTTAATACTTTTTCAAAGAAAGACATTTCATAAAAATGTAAAAATAAAAACTTCTTATTCTTTAAAATAGGTATAATAAAGATACTCAATTTAAAAAGTATATTTTTATAAACATTTTGATGGTTAGGTTAGGTTAGAGTTTCATCAGGATGGTAAATTTTGGTAATTTTTTCATTTAGTGGAAAAATGAAATATTCTACATAATTTAATGTAAATATTTAAATTACGAGTATATTATAATTAAATGCAAAGTTAATTTTAAACATAATAATATAACTAATAATATTGATCTTTTTACATAGATAATAATCGACCTTTAATTTTTGTATATTGCAGCTATAATGTAGTATTATCATTTTTAAGAGTATTAATAATATTGATAATATGAATTTTGCATACCATAATATTAAAATATTAAATTATTACAATAAAAAAAATGATGTAAAATACTTCATTAGTTCATTTTGTAATAAATAAAAATAATTGGCATCTTAATAACTAGGAACTAGTAACTAGGAAGTCGATCTATCAAAAATAATATATTCCTTAAATTGACCATCTTCAAACATCGCATTATAAAATAAGAAGTTATTTATTTTTTATGAACCATTTTTTTTTAAAAAAAAAAGTAATAAATGTCATATTATACCCACCTATGTAATATAACCTAACCATAGCCAAACTAATAATTTTAAACAAACCAAACTCAAAAATTTAATTTTAGATTCTGAGCGAAGCGAAGAATGTATTGGTTTTACAATGATGTATGATTTTTTTTTTTTTTTTTTATGTATGAAAACAAAATTACGACCCGAAATAATGCTCTGATTTGCACGAATAGGGTATGTTTCCGGTAGCAAAGTGGATGTAGTTGGTACTTTATTTAGGTCATTTTTCGAATTTCTCAAAATTGACCCTATGCGGTAGAAAAAACGACATTTTTCGCGTAAAATGAAATTTCGACGAATTCGATTTCTATATTTCACGATAACTCAGGCAATTTTTAAGATAGAGACCTGAAATTTTTTTTGGATGTTCACATAGCTACTATATATATACGTGGTATAATTTTGGAACCGTTATGTTAATTTTTCTACAAAATATTGGACTTTGAATATTTCGTAAAATTCTCGTTTTTACGTATATAATGTTTGATAAAATTGGCAATTTTGGGTATTTAGGTCTGAAAATTTTACTGAAGTATACTTACATATTACTTAACATCATACTAAAATATTATAAAAATCCCAAGTCACAATTTTTTTTTATAGCTGTTTTAAGTTGATATTTTTAGTAAAACGAAAATCTTAGAATCCATACGTATAAATAAATATTTTGAAAACACTTTTACTACCCGAAATAACTCTTTGATATTCACGAATAGCGAGTTTCAGATGTAAAAATGGATGTAGATGGTACTTTATTTAGGTCATTTTTCGAATTTCTCAAAATTGACTATAAGCAGTAGAAAAAACTTCGAAAAAATGACGAAAAAACGGCATTTTTCACGAAAAATGAAATTTTGACGAATTCAATTTCTATATTTCTCGATAACTCGGGCAAAATTCTCGTTTTTACGTATATAATGTTTGATAAAATTGGCAATTTTTGGTATTAGGGTCTGAAATTTTTACTTAAGTATACTTACATATTACTTAACATCATACTAAAATATTAGAAAAATCCCTATTCTCAATTTTTTTTTATAGCTGTTTTAAGTTGATATTTTTAGTTCAAACGAAAATTATAATCTGACTGAACTTCGCTCAGAATCGTTTTTTCGAATGCAATGGTTTATCATTGCATTCAAATTCTAATAAAAATTAAACGCTATGATTCGCACACCTGTATCCTGTATCCTGTGCGGCAGGAGTATCAGCTCATCTTTTTTTTTTTTATTATTTATATAGCTTTTATTGGAATATATTACAGCTCAAAAATAAAAAATAAAAAAAATAACATAAAAATTAGTGATATAATATAATAAAAGTGTTAAATTAAGAAGCCAGCATTAAGGATAAATTGAATTATAGAGTTAATTGTATGAGTAGAGCGGGTGTTAAGGAGAAGAGTAGTATCAGGTGAGGAGTAGCCAAAGAAAGAGAGGTGAGAAAAGAGAGCAGAACGGTCAAGAGAAAGAGAAGGGCAATCAAAAATAATGTGATGAAAATCACAGTCGGCTGAGAAGGAATGTAAAGTGCATGAAGAAGAAGAAAATTTAATTTTACATGGTTATATTACAATGATTAGTAAAAAAAATCTGGAAAACTCCATATCGCAATATAGAATGAACAGTTAACCATGGTATAAAAAGAATTAAAAGCCATTATAATCTTATTTTTATTTAAACACAAAGCATCAGATATCAAAACATATTTAGTTATTTATTATTTTAAATAAATTATAAAAATTTAATTAATTGACATTCGATGTCATTATTATTCCTAGTTAATTATGTGTATGTTATATTACACAATACATTTTATTGTAACATAATTAAAATGTTTTTTAAGATTAATGTTAAATAATATAATGAAATTTTTATTTGCATTCATATAAATGCAGAACGTGATCCAATAGAAAACTGCAGCGTAATATTATGCATTTTATTGCATTTATAAAAAACGATAAATCAAAATAAAATATTATATATTTAATGGAGTTGGATTTGGAGTAATCGTTTGAAATTAAACCTAAAACCTCTTTGGCGACGACGTCTATATTATAATATATTATATGTACTCGTAATTTCGAAATGGCATAATGATGTGCGTATGATTTATTGGAATTTTCGCATTCTCCATTTTTAATTATTATTTATAATTTATATATTCGTGTATTTTTTAATTCATCAGGCTTGTTCGTTAATAATTAGCTCGGGTAATAATTCCATCACGGATTTCAATTTCAATTTCACGATTAAAACAAATCGGACCACTGCTTGAACTTGAAAGTGAGAGAATGGCTCTCATCGTTTTCGACCCTCCTCCAAATCGAAAACAGACATAAAAACTATATAATATCAATTAAAAGGCCCTTTAAATGTTATTATATTATATAGTCGTTGAATTGATGTAATATTTAAAATAAAAAATAATAATAAACCCCGAGTTATAGATGATAAGGGTAGATCGTAGATAACGTCCATCCACTCTATATCATGGTTCATTGTCATAGGCTATCGAAAAAAAAAATGTTTATTTTTTTAAACCTATTAAGTACCTACTGAAATTGACGCTAACCGATTCTGTCAAAAACGTCAATGTCGGATTACTATAATTTATTTATCCTTGTCCATTCGATATTATTAATGTATAAATAAAAACACAACGAAATTTCAAAATTTAATCTTTCAATTCAACAGTGAACTCCTGTCGTAGTAAACTTTAACCATAAATTTAATTTTCCATAAACTATATAACTTAATGCTTTCTACACTGCGACGACGAACAAAAATCAAATAATATGTAAAGAATAGTTTGTACAAAAAGAAAAATAACAAAAATATGTTTGATAATACGACGGAGGAAATAAAAGACCGATAGTATACACACAATTATAAACTATATATTCGTATGTATTCTTCCTATAATTATTTTATTGATAATATATTACGTTTATTATATCATTATATATTTTTTTTATCGATGCGACCTCATAAGTCATAACAATATTATTGTAACGTCTTCCGTCTATTTGTGTTTGTCATCTAGTGTTATAGGCAATATAGGTTCGTCCGGGACGAAGAAAATTTGGACTGTTTGCAAATTACGAATATTTTTAAAAGTGAGTCTTCATTAAAAAAAAAAAAAAAAAAAAGATGAGTTGATACTCCTGCCGCACAGGATACAGGTGTATCAACTTAAAACGGCTATAAAAAAAAATTTAGACAATGGATTTTTCTAATATTTTAGTATGATGTTAAGTAATATGTGAGTATACTTCAGTAAAATTTTCAGACCAAAATACCCAAAATTAACAATTTTATCACACATTATATACGTAAAAACGTGAATTTTACGAAATATTCAAAGTCCTATATTTTGGAGAAAAATTAATGTAACGGTTCCAAAATTATACCACATATATATAGTAGCTATGTGAACATCCAAAAAAAATTTCAGGTCTCTATCTTAAAAATTGCCTGAGTTATCGTGAAATATAGAAATCGAATTCATCGAAATTTCATTTTTCGCGAAAAATGCAGTTTTTTCGTCATTTTTTCGCCGTTTTTTCTACCGCATAGCGTCAATTTTGAGAAATTCAAAAAATGACCTAAGTAAAGTACCAAGTACGTCCACTTTTCTACCGGAAACATACCCTATTCGTGAAAATCGGAGCATTATTTCGGGTAGTATTTTTGTACACAGACATAAAAAAAAAAAAAAAAAAAAAAAAATAATCACACATCATTGTAAAACCAATACATTCTTCGCTTCGCTCAGAATCTAAAATCCCGACTATAATATTAAAATATAATCATTATATATGGTAAAAATTAAATTTCGATCATTTTTAAATTAAATATTATTCGATTTTTAAATACGTTAAGTAAAATATTTAGTAAGTGTTTGAAATCATGTAGATCATAAAACTCTCAGCAATTTTTAGATTCTGAGCGAAGCGAAGAATGTATTGGTTTTACAATGATGTGTGATTATTTTTTGTTTTTTTTGTTTTTTTTTTTTTTTTATGTCTGTGTACAAAAATACTACCCGAAATAATGCTCCGATTTTCACGAATAGGGTATGTTTCCGGTAGCAAAGTGAACGTAGTTGGTACTTTACTTAGGTCATTTTTTGAATTTCTCAAAATTGACGCTATGCGGTAGAAAAAACGGCGAAAAAATGACGAAAAAACTGCATTTTTCGCGAAAAATGAAATTTCGACGAATTCGATTTCTATATTTCACGATAACTCAGGCAATTTTTAAGATAGAGACCTGAAATTTTTTTGGATGTTTACATAGCTACTATATATATGTGGTATAATTTTGGAACCGTTACATTAATTTTTCTCCAAAATATAGGACTTTGAATATTTCGTAAAATTCACGTTTTTACGTATATAATGTGTGATAAAATTGTCAATTTTGGGTATTTTAATCTGAAAATTTTACTGAAGTATACTTACATATTACTTAACATCATACTAAAATATTAGAAAAATTCATTGTCAAAATTTTTTTTTATAGCCGTTTTAAGTTGATATTTTTAGGAAAACGAAAATTTTTGAATCCATACATATAAATAAATATTCTGAAAACACTTTTACTACCCAAAATAACGCTTCGATTTTCACGAATAGCGAGTTTCAGATGTAAAAGTGGATGTAGATTGTACTTTATTTAGGTCATTTTTCGAATTTCTCAAAATTTACTATAAGCGGTAGAAAAAACTTCGAAAAAATGACGAAAAAACGGCATTTTTCACGAAAAATGAAATTTTGACGAATTCAATTTCTATATTTCACGATAACTCGGGCAATTTTTAAGTCAGAGACTTGAAAATTTTTTTGGGTATTCACATAGCTATTATATATATGTGGTAAAATTTTGGAACCGTTTTTTAAATTTTTTTACTAAATATAGGACTTAGAATATTTCGTAAATTTCTCGTTTTTACGTATATAATGTTTGATAAAATTGTCAATTTTTGTTATTAAGGTCTGAAAATTTTATTGAAGTATACTTACATATTAATTAACATCATACTAAAATATTAGAAAAATCCCTAATCTCAATTTTTTTTTATAGCTGTTTTAAGTTGATATTTTTAGTTCAAACGAAAATTATAATCTGACTGAACTTCGCTCAGAATCGTTTTTTCGAATGCAATGGTTTATCATTGCATTCAAATTCTAAGTAAAATTAAACGCTATGATCCGCACACCTGTATCCTGTGCGGCAGGAGTATCATCTATTTTTTTTTTTTTTTTTTTTGAATGAAATTAAAAGTACGATATTGACAGGCGATATTGATATGTTCGATATTTCACATTTATAATGCACCCTCGTAAAAATAAAAAATGGTTAATTATCATTTCAAGATAATCTTGAAATTAACAAGAACATTAGGCATTAATTTATTATTAATCAAAATGGTTTCATAAATGCAAATACGTCGCATTGTTTATTTTATTACGCTATTTCTATATCCTAGCAATAAAATTCGTGTTAATGACCATGTTTTGTTAAAATGTAAGTGCTCTTTTTACTTTTAACATTCTCGAAATATAATAATAATTATTATTAAAATTTACATAAATTATGATCTTTCATAATATTGTGCTAATACAAAGTTATAGTAGTATGTTACAAGTATAGATTAAAGATTATACATTTAAATTAAATTATGTTAGCAAAAATTGTGTGTCAACTTTTTACAAATTAAACATTTTCATATCCAACATTACATATAATATTATTTATTCTCTTATTGAGTACCATTCATTTTTCTACAAACAAGTAACAAATATAATAATAAATATAATATTGATATTCTTATATTTAATATGTTCAAAGTTAAATTTATAGTATATCAAATAATCTACATGAATACTTTATTTTTATTATATCACGTAACTACTTAGGTAATTATAAACACAATTTATTATAAAGTTATAATTTCAATTTTACTAATTATTAAAACTAATTAAATTATTATAAAATTTAAATGTGTTTTTACAAATACCTATTTTATACTTTATATCGAAAAATTTCAATATTTTATAATCGTTTATTTACTTTTTAGATTCTGAGCGAAGTGAAGAATGTATTGGTTTTACAATGATGTGTGACTTTTGTTTTCTTTTTTTTTTTATGTCTGAAAACAAAATTACGACCCGAAATAATGCTCCGATTTTGACTCCGATGTTTACGGTAGGAAATTGGATGTAGTTGGTACTTTATTTCGGTAATTTTTCGAATTTCTCAAAATTGACTATAAGCGGTAGAAAAAACGACGAAAAAATGACGAAAAACGGCATTTTTCACGAAAACTAAATTTTCGATTAATTTAATTTCAATATTTCACGATAACTTGGGTAATTTTTTAGTTAGAGACTTGAAATTTATTTTGGAATTTCACATAGCGATTATATATACTCGTATGTGTTAAAATTTTGAAACCGTTACATTAATTTTTCTACAAAATATAGGACGTTGAATATTTCGTAAAATTCTCGTTTTTATGTATATAATGTTTGATAAAATTGGCAATTTATGATATTAAGGTCTGAAAATTTTACTGAAGTATACTTACATATTACTTAACATCATACTAAAATATTAGAAAAATCCCTATTCTCAATTTTTTTTTTTATAGCCGTTTTAAGTTGAAATTTCAGTAAAATCAATATTTAAATTATTTATATGGATTTTTCTTATTATATTACCTACAATGTTTTACAATAATGTTAAATGAAATTGACAAATATTTTTTAAAAATTTTGAAAATTTAATTATATAGAGTGTTCATTTATGTACTATATGTGTGATAAAATTTTGTGTTTTAAATATTTAATAAAAAATGTCAATATTTTAAAAAAATACCTACATTATAATCTGACTGAACTTCGCTCAGAATCGTTTTTTCGAATGCAATGGTTTATCATTGCATTCAAATTCTAATTAAAATTAAACGCTATGATTCGTACACCTGTATCCTATATGAGGCAGGAGTATCAGCTCATCATTTTTTTTGTTAACATTATGTCATGAACATTACAATAACATTATTCTAAAAAGACTGCATCCGAATTGCGTGCCAAAAAGAAGAGCAAAGTTGTTTGTCAACCGAATTGCGTGCGAATATTATTCGAGACATTTTGAATTGCACGTATAAAAATTTCAAACAGACTATAATACAAAAACGACGAATGACAGAGAAAAAAGAAGATTATATTCATAAATTATGCGTCAATATTAAGATAAAATTGTAACCCGTTTGGAGTATATAGAAAAATATGTCAAGCTTAATAAGCCAGTTTAATTTTTATATTTTTCTAATGTATAGAATTGTTTTTTAATGTAATTTATTAGGTTTTTAATGTATTGAATTAGTTTTGTTTAATGTATTGCATTGGTGTTACAATTGAATTTGAAATAAAATAATAATAAAAATTGCCATAAAATTATTAATTATCAATAACTGAACAAATAATAAATTTAAAAAAAAATCACATGTCTAACTGGGCTTCATTGCAAAAAATCTGCTAATGAAAATCGGTTCTGTCGCGAGAAAACTGCATACGCAACTCGATTCTGTCGTGGGAAATCCGTGCCTGCAATTCAACCTAAATAATGATTTTGGCACACAATTCAAAAACACCGTGTAAAAATAATGATTGAATTCTTCTGATGTTCATGCTTTAAGTATCCTATAACGCTATCTAACGGTTAATTATTATTATTATTATTATTATTATTATTATTATTATTATTATTATTATTATTATTATTATTATTATTATTATTATTATTATTATTATTATTATTATTATTATTATTATTATTATTATTATTATTATTATTATTATTATTATTATTATTATTATTATTATTATTATTATTATTATTATTATTATTATTATTAT
>JAIUCT010000010.1:14992896-15007852 GCA_021307375.1 Tetraneura akinire
TATTATTATTATTATTATTATTATTATTATTATTATTATTATTATTATTATTATTATTATTATTATTATTATTATTATTATTATTATTATTATTATTATTATTATTATTATTATTATTATTATTATTATTATTATTATTATTATTATTATTATTATTATTATTATTATTATTATTATTATTATTATTATTATTATTATTATTATTATTATTATTATTATTATTATTATTATTATTATTATTATTATTATTATTATTATTATTATTATTATTATTATTATTATTATTATTATTATTATTATTATTATTATTATTATTATTATTATTATTATTATTATTATTATTATTATTATTATTATTTTAATGCCCAAAAGTGCCAATTTTATCAAACATTAAAAACGCATAAAAATGAGATTTTACAAAATATTTAAAGTCCTATATTTTGTAGAAAAATTAACGTAACGTTTTCAAAATTTTATCACACATATATAGTACCTATGTGAACACTCAATAAAATTTTCACGTCCCTAACATCAAAATTGCCTGAGTTATCATGAAATATTAAAATCGAATTCGTCGAAATTTTAATTTTCTTGAAAAATGCCGTCTTTTCGTCAGTTTTTCGTCGTTTTTCTGTCGCATAAGATCAATTTTGAGAAATTTGATAAATGACCTAAATAAAATACCAACTACATCCACTTTCCGACCGGAAACATTTTCTGTTCGTGAAAATCGGAGCATTATTTCGGGAAGTAAAAGTGTCTTCCGACTAAAAAAAAAAAAAAGAAAAAAAAGACACACATCATGTTATAACCAAAACATTATTCGCTTCGCTCAGAATCTAAAATTATTATCTAATATACTTACTATAATATTGTAAATTATTAGTGAAATTATAACCTATTTTTATTTTAAATACATCAATAAATAATAATTATTATTTTATGCTTAATAATTATTTAACAGTTATCATAATGCAAAATAAATGTAAACAAATAATTGTGAAAATATTACATACCTGTGTGCTGTGTGCTAATGTTATTATTTATGGATTGTATAGGTAATATAATATAGAGAAATAAATATGTTATTAATTGAATTCAAATATTTTTTTATTATAATATTAGATTCTCATCTAGTATATAATATTGACTATTAAATAAATACCTGTATTTCCAATCGTTAATATTTATTGATTTATTATCGTAACTTCCACATACCTTCCTAACTTTATAAATCATTAAAAATATCAGCAAATAATAAATATAGCAATATTTTCACGAATTCATATTTTTCTCTTCTATATACATACTTCACATACTTCTGTAATCGAATATTTTTTTTTTTTTTTTTTAAGAAACTTGTTTAATGTAAACGTAATAAAATACATTTGTTGTTTTTACATAATACATACATATATATATTATATATATACAATATACAAAACAACAAAACTATCAATTTCACAATAACAGGAATAAACCTCTGGTTAATCCTTAATTACCTCTATATTTGTAAAACGAAATTAAACAATCAAACAATTAATGCCATTATATAGAATATAATAATAATATTATATCAACGAGTACATGACATTTAAATAAAAATATATAGATTTAACATCAAACTCAACTCAAACTTTTTATAATTTATGCATACTTTTATACTTAGGTACTTATATTATTTTATTAATATTAATTATAAATTATTATTGTTAATAGTTAAAGAAACAAATCTATTATTTATATATTTAATTTAAAATCTAAAATATTTTTATAATAGTAAAGAGTTTTTCTTTTTAATAATTCTAATCTATAGAAAAGTATACCTATAATAATATTATATTTTATGTGAATATCCGTTATATTATACGTACACAACGTTTAAATAAACGATTCAAAATATAATTTATCAATTGTAGTTAATTGTAAATCAGTAAAATTATTTCTTTGAATATTGTGCTTTGTTGACCACATATTTTTCGTACGATTATATGCTTAATAATAATAACACCACACATTAAATTGTTCAAAATCATAAATTACTGTGAACTGATATTTTATTATTCAATACAACAATAAGTAAATAAATGTCAATGTATATTTACTCACACTTTGGAAATGGATACTAAAATAACACGATACCAATTATTAAAACAATAAGCGTGTCCTTCTAAAGCTCTTATAATTTAAAAATATGACTTTCCATATGACTTACATTCTTTTTAGTTAGTCATTAGTACCTACATCTTAAAAACAAATCTAAATGTGTATAATTATTTTGAATTTGACTATTTTATTTCTACTTATGAATAATTTATAGATTAATAACAATAAATAATATGAGAATTAAACTTAAATTGATATGTGAAGAAAACATGCATGTCCTGTCATACGAGTATTTTTTAAATAATTCATAATAATTAATAATATAATTTGATTTTATAAGATAAGTAAGTATATGCATCATAATTATTACAAAATAAATAATTATTAACAAAAACATTTAAGTAACATTGTTGTTATTTAATGGAAAAAAATAGCAAATCACGAGTAACTTTGTTTTGGTACAGTTATAAATTTATAATACGAGTATATAGTAAGTAGGTACTCAACTCTATTCAATCTTATAATATAAATGCAAAACACACTTGGCGATTAACCCAAATCCGCGGTTTTCACTAATCAGTAATCATTATATACAATTAAAATTATTAAATTATTACAATTTTAACTAAAAATATATTAGAATAAACAGTCATAACACATAAGGTATACCTAAAAAGCAAGAGATGATTAATTATTCAAAAATATTCAAATCATTAAAAAATTCCAAATTATAGAATAAAAAAAAAAAATAATAAAATTTTAATAACTACAGGTAACTATTATAAATAATTACGTAATAACGTATACATCAAACGTTAAAGTTATCACTAAATGTATTCATAACCAAAATTTGTTAACTATTATAAGTTTATAAGTAGGTAAATAAAAATCGACTACAACTATTTAATTACATTCAAAACAGTAATAAAAAATTTCCATTAAGAGTGGATATAACGCATTCGAAATTTCTAAAATGAGAAACTCTTTAACTGTATTATTTTATCTAATTACCATACAAATCATAAATATTACTTGTGGAACACAAGACTTTAAGATTTAAAACAAGTACGCTGCCCACTCGTACCCGTGTTCCCGATGCAAATTCTTTAAAAAAAAAAAAAAAAACCAATTAAAAACGTTGTAAAACGTAGAAACACAATATTATAATATTACACTATAATATTAGACCACGTGCACAATACGCCTACGATCATCTCCACCCTATGTATAAAAAATAATCATGACTTCGTGGCCAAGGACGACCAGATTCGAGTGGCGGTGGCAGGACCAAAAACGCGTCTTTTATTGTTTTCGCGATATTATAATACTCGTATTATTATATAAATACTGTACCATAATGTATTTGTTGTATTTCATTTTTTACAATATCTAATCACATATAATCTATTGCGTTATTTATTATTATACATTATATTATATTTTGTATATTGTTTTCGTTGATTTCCGCATCGGTAATTTATAATATTGTTATTATTAATGCAGGGCGACACAAATCGAGGTGCATACCTTTCGTCTATATCTATATCTATATTACGATAATACTATTATAATAATATATTATTATTATTATTATTATTATTATTATATGTTTTTATTTATTTATTTAGCGTATGGTATATTATATTATATGTTAAAAATGCGTGAATAAATAACCTATAAGACTTACAATAATAACTTGAGTCATTCCTTTATAATGTTATTCATAAAAATAGAATATAAAAAAAATAATTTTACTAAATTCATATTCATATATGCATTGTTTAATTAACCTAACAAAGTATTTTAATATAAATAAAAGCAATTTGTCCAATCTTGATATAAATATGCTTGCCTGAGATAAACCCTCAAAATGTTGATCGAATTATGTAACAATAATGATATAACATTATTTTAAATATAATAATTTTTAGGTAGGTACCTACATACAATTTCTTAAATTAAAATTGAAGTTTTGAAGTTATTAACGATTGAACTACGTCCAATTCGGTGTGCCATTTATCCAGTAAAGTACTACATAAAAAAAAATATAATCATACTATAATGATTTAATAAAATGTTCAATACTGTCCGATTATAGATGTGTCATACTTACGATGAAGGTCGCATAAAAAACGTGTGGTTACAGTCCATTATATAGAACTAACCTATCTATACGATTTTATATAATTGAAAATAATTTTACTATAATAGATATTATGTAAATTATACACCATAATCCACAATCGATAAAGTATAAAAACAAACACATTGTGGTTTTCGGTATAAATTATTACAATCAATAGCCATTTATTTATCATTGTTACAACTTGCAAATGTGCAATATAATAATAATATTACGATTGATGAATGAAATATAAACAAGGCGATTAAATTATTTATAAATTCGTTAGACATATTTCCCGGTCTTTAGAATATATGTATGTATGTTTTAATACATCAGTACCTAAATTTGTTTCTTATTTAAATTGATTGCCAAATTACCTAATTATTAAATAAGATGATGTATTTTTATTTTTCATTTATTTTATATTTTAACTATTTGTATAGGGACATAATATATTAAAATGATTTTATTTTAAATATATAATATTATAGTAGTATTGTCAGGAAATATAAAAACATTTGTTTGCCTGTATATGATACCTATGGTAATGGGGAAACCGAAGTAAAGAGTAATTTATTGTATTGTGGATTGAAACACGGAAAGAGATTAAGGATAAGAAAATAGGTGAATCATTTGAAGATTAATATTATAAATTATATAAAACAAAAATCGCATATATGTATATGTTACATTTAATTAAAACTATCTTTAAATTGTTTAAAAATTAATAATTATAATAAAATTCAAATCTACCTGGTTTAAATGAACTACATAAATAATGATGCAATTAATGCATATTTAAATTGTTCAATTTATTATCAAATATTTTGTGCGCAAAAAAATAATATATCTTGTTTTAGATTTTCAGTGAAGCGAGAAATGTATTGGTTTTACAATAATGTGCTTCTTCAATATTTCTTTTTTTTTTTTTTTGAGAAGAACCTTTTACACCCGAAATAATGCTCCGATTTTCACGAATACCATATGTTTCCGATTGGAAAATGGATGTAGTTGGGTGTTGTTACTTTATTTAGGTCATTTTCCGTATTTCTCAAAATTGATCTTATGCGATAGAAAAAACGACGAAAAAATGACGAAAAACGGCATTTTTCACGAAAACTGAAATTTTAACGAATTCGATTTTAATATTTCACTATAACTCAAGCAATTTTTTAGTTAGAGACTTGAAAATTTTTTGGGTGTTAACATAGCTACCTACTATAT
Organism: Tetraneura akinire; assembly: GCA_021307375.1. Lineage (NCBI taxonomy): Eukaryota > Metazoa > Arthropoda > Insecta > Hemiptera > Aphididae > Tetraneura > Tetraneura akinire. Next base: position 14,998,352 of record JAIUCT010000010.1, read on the forward strand.
ACTCGTATATGTGGTAAAATATTGGAACCGTTTGGTTAATTTTTCTACAAAATATTGGACATTGAATATTTCGTAAAATTCTCGTTTATACGTATATAATGTTTGATAAAATTGGCAATTTTTGGTATTAGGGTCTGAAAATTTTATTGAAGTATACTTACATATTACTTAACATCTTACTAAAATATTAGAAAAATCCTTAATCTCAATTTTTTTTATAGCTGTTTTAAATTGATATTTTTAGTTCAAACGAAAATTATAATGACTGAACTTCGCTCAGAATCGTTTTTTCGAATGCAATGGTTTATCATTGCATTCAAATTCTAATTAATATTAAACGCTATGATTCGCACATCTGTAACCTGTGCGGCAGGAGTATCAGCTCATCTTATCTATGTTTAAGACATTCATTATAATATAAAATTTAATTTTATCAAGAAAAGTTCTGAACAAACTAAAAGTTTCAATTTAAAATATATGCATTTAAATCCATCCCATGTTTACATGTCCTCTATATATTGTCTCTTATTCGTTCAATTTTGGAGTATGGGGCGGTTGTTCGGCATCCCTACCAATCTCGTGATGTGAACCTAATTAAACGATTGCAAAATAGATTTTTGTCCTATGCCGTTTTCATTTTAAAAATTAATCATCCACAACACGACTATTCTCTTATTCGCTCCGCCCTTCGACTCTCATCCTTAGCTTCTCGCTTCGGCGAGAATTCTATTCGTAGAAGCTGACCACTCTTTCATAAATCATAACATCCCTTCTTAATGGATCCCTTGACTCACCTGAGATATTATCCTCAATTTTCTTCCAAGTTCCCATCCATAACATAAAAATTCACAACCTCTTCCTAATTCTCCATCATAAAACCGCATATGGACAAAATCATGCAATTCATAGAATGTTAAGAAAACTCAACAAGATTAGCATGACCACAATTTTTAATTATAATTTTTTTATTTAATTATCACTGTACATATTTTATCATGTATTATTTTTCACAATGTTTATATCTATTATTTAAATTATATTTGTAATATTGCCTGTTTAGGCGTGAGGCGTCATGTAATAAAATAAATAAATTATATTGCAACGACATTCCTAAATAATTTTAGAAAAATATATGTATTTTAAATTTGAAGATTGGTAAGAAAATAAAAAATTCCATGACCTAATAATATATATTGTGGGTACAAATTACCTTGATAACATTATACAATAGTCAATAGGTACCGACATGTCTGTTGTACATAAATAGATATTAATATATTAATATCTAGGAAAACTGAAGATTTCTCATTATTTTTTATTAGAAATATATGGTCATCTTTTAGTGGTTTATAAATTATCAATAGTCATTATCGGTCACGGGTGACAATTATTATTCATGAAACCGAAGACCCCCAAGGTTACCACAAACGATTTTAAAGGTCCTCAAAATTACTCAATGTAGGCCAATAATTATTTAAAAATAAAATTCTTTCTTTTGTTCATTTGTTTGTCTTCAATTTGGATTTTCTATAATTATGCGCCAACTGTAATAATACAATTTTTAACAATCACAAGGTTGCACGTAGGTAGATCATAAACAGACATTATTATATGTACAGAAAGACAAAAAAAAAAAAAAAAGATTTATTATTAATTATTACATATTAATATACATAATAATATTATGTAATCATGAAATTCATATAATATGATATTGATATATCCCTATATTATTTTATATTTGTCCATGTTTTTTGATCAGGAATTAGGAATATTATAATAAGATAACGTTGTCGTAGTTAATCAAATGCGCGTGGTTAATAATAATTATGATAAAACAAATAATATTATGTTTAACTGTAGTATAGTCAGTTCAAATTTATATTATAAGTAATATTTTTTAATTTTTGTTAATCTAATGTATCATATTATTATAATATAAGTATTTTTTTTCTTTACAAAGTCATTCTTTTAATCTATATCTAGACATGATTATAGAAGAATTATATATTACTGATGAACAATCTAAAATTTAAATATGATGTGCAAATATATGTACATCACAACCGGTTTGCCCAATAGTGTCAAAAGTGACAAGTAATATTATATTATTAAGTAAATTTACAATATCAACATTATTATTACATCCTTAACTGTCATGTAATACCTATTCACCTAACGTGAAGGTATTAATAAATCATATACATAGAAATGGAAGTCTTGGAAGTTTATTGAATCTTGTGCTATATGCTTCAAAATATACTCATCAATCCATCTTGGACATTACTCACAAATACTCGTTAAGCTAATGGAAATTTATTTTAAAATAATAATAATCCAAACAGGAATATAAGCAAACGTTTAATATTTATCTTGGACTTCTCTAACGCGTGACTCAAACTTAAACTTACATTAGAATAATATATCCTATGCATTTATCCTTGTCACATTATATATTATATAACATGTGTGAAAATACAAAAATGGCTCGAATGGCAATAGTATTTTTGTCTCGAATATATTATAGTATGATTTTAATAGTAGAAACTCACAAAATACTCCTATACGTTCAATTTGCACCTGACATAAGGATACAAGATTTGTTGTGATGAATAATTAGGATTAATAAATAAAAAATGTGTATAATAAACTATTACTTATGTATTTATATACAATAGTTTATGCTTTTAAATAAATTCATCAGTAAAAAAAAGATTATGGTTTTTTTAAAATTATTTATATAATAGGTTATTAACTGGGTAGGTATCTAGTAAAAACTATTATATTCATACGATATTAATTATTATTAATTGATTATAAAAAATTACATTAAATTTTATAATGATAAAATTGATTTTACATTTATAACTAAAACAATTCTAATAATTTGTAATAGTGTATTGTGTACCTCATGAGAAAATTCACCAAAATAATTCATTTTAAAATACTGATTTATATTTAAAACGAGTCACACACACACACATTACAAACGGAGTGATTTGATATACCTAGTATAGTTTTATTTGTGCAGAAAAATCATATGTGTAGGATAAAATTACGACATTTTTAGAACTGCAATAATTAAATAAATTTGTATAGTCTATAAACTATAATCGCTAAATTTTGTCTGAAAGTGTAATACCCAATTTAGAATGTAATTTACTATTAAAAAATCAACATCCTTTCCAGTATTGTTAACAATTACATTAGAAAATTATATGATTGATAAAACACTAATAGTAAATATTGAAAAATAAACACCCATTAATATATTACGATAAATAATCACATATACATATTATAAACATAAATAATTTAATACGAATATAGAAATTGAATATATTTTCTTCCAGAAATAACTTCAGCATCTATATTCAAGGGCATACACTAACAAATAATATTATAGTAAAAAAATATATATTATTATTGACAAACTACACACGTAATGCATTTAAATAATAATCATTAGTTTATTATATTTTTTTTTTTTAATTCAATTCAAATTACGTTCTAATAAAATATGTACCCATATCATTCTATAATAAAAAAATTATTATAATATATTATCAACAAACACTAGTAAAAAATAAATAAAATACAAAATTGAACTGTACCCATAATGTATAACTATAATATTAAATAATAAGTACATACTAATAATTATGATGTATTATTAACACAACTTGCAATATTATTGTATAAACGCGACAAGAATAAGTAGTATTAAAAAAAATTACATATTTCAATTTAGTATGACATGATTTACTACTTAAAGTTTCACTTCAAAACAAATAGTCCATAAATTGTGTAATAAATTATATTATATAGATACGTAGAATTGCAAAAATGAAAAAACTTATATAAATAAATAATAGGTATGTTTTTAAATAATCTTACTTGATTGCCGGCGGTTCTGTCTGATCAATCCTGGCTGTCCACTGCGTTCTTCACCCAAGAGAAAGGTTTCCGGCTCCTGTTCCTCGACCCATTTATCTGTGTTATCAGCCATAATTTATTAGCTCTTTTGGTTACCTACTTGTGACGATATATAACTGCCCTTTAATCTTTGATTCCATCGGCGCCGCAAAAGAAGAATAAAATAATAGCAATAGATAATAATATATATCTAATAGGAATAGGCAAGGGCTGAAAATAAAAATAATTTGAATTTAATTTAATTTCCTGTATTTGGGTTCACTTTGATATTATTATATCGTTATTTAAATTTTAAACTCAACGACTTCGTAGCCATCATAGATCGACAATATTCGAATAAAAAATTATATAAATAAATCTTGTACGTGTTTTTCGCCCGGAGTAATTAAAAAATTAAAATTTATATTATAATTAATGATAATCATATCGTTGTTAGGTATATATTATAATATCATAATGTATATTATGTACTAATGCCACGCATCGTCACGTGCATATTGAACCGCACACCAACAGCCGTATTCACCTGAAGCCGATATAGGTAGGTAGATACATAGAAGATAATACGAGTATAATAATAATTTGTAGAGGCGCGTAGAGCACAAGTGTGTGCGAGTAAAATTTAGTTCAAGGAACGTTCTCTACATGTGCTCTCTCGCGCGCGCACAGGAAAAAATCAAGGACTCGGAATTAAAATAATATAAGAATAATAATAATAATAATAATAATAATAATAACAATAATAATAATAATAATAATAATAATAATAATAATAATAATAATAATGTGAAAACCTGACGCTTTATTATTAACTATGTTATAATATTGTCATTATTATTTATTTCTAAACGTATACATGCAGGACGTACGAATGTATTGTTTCGGTTGTATAGGTATATTATATCGTACTTATGTCCTATATATATATATATGAAAACATATAAAATATTATATAATAATAGTATAATATTATTATGAATAAATATAACGCTATAGTATAATACCATACAGTATAGCATACATGCATACATAATATAATTATAATTTACAAGTTTATATGACCTAATCCAATAAATCATAAATCACACACAACATAATCGAAAAAGACCTACGAGAATACACTTTAATCGCAATAACAGTTATTGTTATACCTACATAGAATGACCAAAATTTCGTGTCACAAAGACATTGAAAACAAATAAATATATTGTAAGTAATCCTAACCGTTTTATATGTTAATCATACTGTATAATAAACAAATGACTATAGTGTCCAAACTAGCACGCGTTAATAGTTTGATTGTTGATACTAATAGTAATCGCGCGTACAAAATATATAACTTACTTAGTAAATACTAAATTGTATCATTTGTATCTTACCATACACTTATCACTTATGTGTTTTATTATTTATTACTTAGTACTTACTATTTTGAGTCTTATAATACAATAATAATAATAAATAATAATAATAATCAGGGCTCATAACTTCTAGCATTTGCATATTTTTTTTGAGGGGTCCTAGAGGTACCTATGTGAGCTATAAATTTGTTTCAGATTACCAAGAAGCTACATACGAAATTTTATGTTGCATATTTTTGCATATTTCAGAGTATAAGTGCTATTTTGCTTTTTTTCGCTTTTTTGGCTTATTTTTAGATTTTTGCATGATTTTTATAAAAAAAAAATTTAGTACCTATCCTAAAACATTTTTTCTTAAAAATAACAAGTAATTATAATCATATTAATTGTTCATATTAGTAATTAATTCGTGTTAATTAATTTTTCTTTTTATATAACATAAAATAATATTAGAAGAAACTATATATACCTATAATACGAGTTTAGGCGACGCGCGACGTAGCATGAGTGTACGCCCGAAAATAATAATATACTCGTATAATAATTTTTGTATAAAAAGGTTTTTTTTGCATATTTTAGTATTTTTAGTGCATATTTAAGCGCTTATATCAATACTTTTTAGAGCATATTTAAGCGCTTATAACAACCTTTTTTAGAGCTACAAGTTATGAGCCCTGATAATAATAATAATAATAATAATAATAATAATAATAATAATAATAATGATAATGATAACGATCATACTTATAATGAGCACCCTCATATTTGAAATTAGCACCCCTAAATATTTTTCGTGCTAAGTATTTAATATATTTTATATTTTATACAAGGGTATTGTATATTATGTTTTTATTCATGAGTATGCGACAAAATATTAAATATTATTTTCAGTGGCGAAGCTTGGGTTCGGGATTAGGGTAGACAAATTTAAAATATTTTTTTTTTTGGAATAGTTTAAATAATATGTTAAAATTTTTGATCAGTTAAAATTTTAAAGTTTAAAATGTGTATTATTTTAACAACATGGCTATTAAAATTAAATACGTGTTATTATTCTTTGATACGAATAAGAATATTACTAGGTATTCGTATATTTATATTAATAATTATTATAAACTAAAGTAGTACGTTTTTACATATTAATATATTATAAAAACATTATATTTTAATATAATTATGAAACACAAATTTACAAAATATGAGCAATAAGTTTTTAAAAAATGGGTAGACATTGTCTCTATGTCTCATAGGTAACTTACTATAGCTTATTCGCTACTGATTATTTTTCACGATTACGATTCCTATATCATCAGCAACGTGTGAGCGTTCATTCTCATTCTCGTTCATTTGATGAAAATAAATACTTGGCTAAGAGTATCTATGGGGCAGGAAAGATTAAGAAATGTATCTAAATTATATATAGAGAAAGACATGACAAATTTAATTAATATTAATAAAGTTATTGATAAATTTGCAGAAAAAAATAGACGAACAATACTATTATAATTTTTATAATTTATTTAAGGGAATAATAAATATTTTGTGTAATTATTATTTATTTATTATTTTATTTCTTTGTTTATTAATTATTAATAAATACATTTCTTAAGCTAAACAAAGGTGAATATACATAAATTGATTAAAATTAATCAATAACCTGCTTTTTAAATTTTTTAATTAAACTTAAATAAAGGTCCAAATTAAATATCACAGAGCTTAAGCACCCCCTATTTTTTCATTGAAATTGCGCCACTAATAATGATAATGATAATGATAATGATAAAGATAATGATAATGATAATGATAATGATAATGATAATAATAATAATAATAATAATAATAATAATAATAGTTTAAGCATTTATACTTCAATATAGATACATGATCACATAAACTGACTGTGTTAATATTATAATATGTGATATATTATTATTTACAATTAGATACCTATTTTAAACTCCCGTTCAAATTAAATTAATTTGTTTACTGTGAATATTTTTTAATCATTGAGAAGATTTTCTATGGAAATGTATTTATTTTATATTAATTAGTATACTATTATATATAATGTATATTATGGTAAATAGGTACAATATATAGAAATAATATTAAATTATTTTTTTATTTTCTCTGCCTATTCTCTTAATTAAATATTAATGGATTTACATAACTCGTTTATAGCTTTAAGCTTAAAACAAACGTGTAAAATATAATATACACATATTATTTTTAATTCCAGCCAGCAACAATTAAAATTATTTAGATAACCAAAAAGAAAATACTTATATATTAATATATTATTAACTGTATACAAATAATAACTTATTTGCAATTATGATTAATAATTAATTTCATGATAATATAAAGTGTTAATCGCAAAATCATAACACTTAAATTAGTAAGAATAGTCAAGTAATCAAAGTGAAATTAAAATTTAATTCAATAATTATTATGTTTTATTCTTTCATCTTTTACCCTTAAAATATATATATAACCCTACATTAAACATATAACATATTATAACGATTTCATAATGCTAAAAATGAAATCAAATATATTAAGATATCAATTTTAAATTATAAATATTACTATATTAACAACATTATAAAATAATAATATGGCTTTTTTAAATTTAAAACACTATTATCATAGTTTTTAACTTTTTAAGTTTATTATTGTTTTCAAACTGCTAGACATATGAAATATCAGCAAAGTCTCAATAAATAATATTTTAATTTATCATATTTAGGAACAACGTACAATACGTCATGTGTAGGTATTCATTTTCATGTTTTAAATTAGTACATACCTATTTAACTACTAAAATTATGTAAACTTACAAAAGCTGAGTATTGTAAAATTAATTTAAATTTGTATTTTACACGTAATTGTTATCATATTTAATCCATATTATAAGTAAACTGTATACTATATATATATATATATATATATTGGTTGGTTAATAGTTGATTTAAATGCATATACAAACATACAGAGCTGTAATACATGTGGTGCACAACACTTTAATATTATTATTATTTTTTAGTAACGTTATAACTTTTCTAACTGATCAATAAGTTTCTTACTTACAATAACATAAACTAAAAATTAAAATATTTGATAAATTACACGTTTAAACTCATAAATGTTTTGTTCAATAAATAAAACATTTTAATATTTAATCTGAAAACTGTATTTATATTTTACTCGTTAAATTTTTAAATATTATAACATTTAATATTTTATTATAAAAATCATTATATTATATATGGTGAGTTTAGTATACCATTAAAATATACACCAAATGGATCTACCATGGTTATTCTGGTTACTTTATTTCATTTTCATTTTTTTTTCATCTTGATTCTTTTGAAAATCGTGTACCAGTATATCGTGTATAGAAAAGTTATATTTTTATTGAGTCTAACAAAAACATGATATACCTACCATAAACAGTAAACAAAACAAATTAGCTATATTATATTATGAGAAATGAACATGTGTCCAAATTTGTCGACTTTCTCTTGTCCCATGGGATATTGTAAGAATATCCATTAAGAACAAACTATTTAAGTTATACATAAGTAACACCAAATTATCAATCCGATCTACAAAATCCATTATCATACCTCGATGACCACGATAGGCAAGTCGCTGAGTTCGTAAAAATAACATTTTAGATAGGTAATTATTATGAGAGGCAAATATACTTACTCAGGTCGCGTATAGATTTATATATATATATATGATAATAATTAAGCGTTTCGAAAAATGTCGTCGTCGCACGGTCGAATTTTCGAATTTAAGACAAAACAATTGGGCGCGCAAGCAACACACACGCGCGTGGCGACACACACTATGCGGTACGCTACGACGTTAAGTTCGACGACAAGCGAGCGCCGCGTGTTGCACGTAACGTAACAGAAACCAGACTTCAACGAATACGCACAGACACACCGGTTTTTGTGGCGACGTTCGGGTTTGGATCGCTGCGCAAGAGTAAAAAGGGAAAAAACACGCGCGCGCATATAACAAAAATATTATAATATTACAATAAATTTTATAATAATTATAATAATAATATAATATTATTAATTTATAATTATTTATATATATAATATTATTATATTATAATAATTATTTAATAATAATAATAATATTATTATTATTATTATTATTATTATTATTATTATTATTATTATTA
>JAIUCT010000010.1:15007862-15091674 GCA_021307375.1 Tetraneura akinire
ATTATTATTATTATTATTATTATTATTATTATTATTATTATTATTATGAGCCCAGAGGAAGACGTAGACGACCGGTTTTCTGCACGTCACCGAACGCCACCATCACGAATTCATGATACGCTAAGATTGGCTTTCAGCATAAGAATATTAATAAATACGCATTCTCTTCTATTTAATATATTATACTCGTATTATATTATTATTACAATAATTTTTTTTTATAATACTTACCAACGAGTTAAACATTAAACCATATTTTTTTTTATTATTATTATTATTATATTATATTATATTATATAATATTTTAATATATTTAATATATTAATATATATATATATATATTTATATAGGTATGGTAAAAGGACTAAAATGTATATAATATAAAAAAATAATAGGTATTATAACGAAAATAATGATCTGTTACGTGAACAATATTTACGACGTTGTTGTTTTGTTAATATTATCATCATTATGATTCAACAGTAGATGTACGTATATATATATATTTAGAAATTCAAATTTATATGTTAAATTGTTAAAATTTATGTGTAATGTCATCTGACCATATATTATTATATTGTAAGGACTATATCAATATAATATTATAATATTATACACATAGTCTGACCGACGACGAGACCAGAAAATTAAAGCATGAACTCGATGGTTCGATTAGGACATTGAGTAGGTGGTATTTGCTTTAAATATTAAATATGGTATATAGATTTATTATTATTATTATTATTATATATATATTTTATTTTTTATATGTAAAATGTAATGATTGTACCTAATAAAAAAATGTGGGACGTGTGGTGTAGTCGGCGCGTCATCCGCGAAAGCTACCGTATCCAAGGCATCGACAGCGGATGGGTGACCGCCGCTGCAAAACAGATTACTGCTTCGACACTAGTCTATTACCCCTCCAGGCACGTATCTAGACCGTGATCTTGGGGGGGAGCGATTTTTTTTATAAATATATCTATATCATAAGTTGAATACTCATATAATCAGGGCCGGATTTAGGGGGGACCCCCACAAAAAAAATCTACTTTTTGTAAATTTTGTCGTAAATTTTAGATTCTGAGCGAAGCGAAGAATGTATTGGTTTTACAATGATGTGTGTCTTTTTTTTTTTGTTTTTTTTTTTTTAAGTATGAAGACACTTTTACTACCCGAAATAATGCTCCGATTTTCACGAATGTTAAATGTTTTCGATTGAAAATTGGATGTAGTTTGTACTTTATTAAGGTCATTTTTCGAATTTCCCAAAATTGACCTCATGTCACACAGAAAAAGGACGAAAAAATAACGAACAAAGGACATTTTTCCTTCGACGAATTTGATTTATCGGATAAATTTGTTTATAATAGTAACCATAGTAATAATATAAATATTATTGTTACTAATAGCAACCAAAATAATATTATTGTAACTAATAGCAACCAACCATCTATATAAACAGAAATTTCCATCGTAAATCTTATAATATTTCTTTGAGCACCTCCCTGGGGTTGATCATATATTCATATCGCAGATCATAGATTATTGATCAAAGGCTAAGGTCTATAATGAGAATTAACGAACCATTCGGTTATATATACATAATATTGTTAGGTGATTTTTTCCAATTCTCTAGAATTAGCTAGAGGGCAAATTGAAGAAAAAGTTTATTTGTATTTTTCATGAAAACTGAAATTTCGACGAATTCGGTTTCAATATTTTACGATAACTTAGGCAATTATGAAGTTAAAGTTAAAGACTTAGAATTTTTATTGGGTATTTACATAAGTTACCATATATTAATATGTGGTAAAATTTTGGTACCGTGTTACGTTCATTTTTCTACAAAATATTGGACTTTGAATATTTCGTAAAATTCTCCTTTTAGATTCTGAGCGAAGCGAGAATGTATTGGTTTTACAATGATGTGTGATTTTTTTTGTATTTTTTTCTTTTTATGTCTGTGTACAAAAATACTACCCGAAATAATGCTCCGATATTCATGAATAGGGTATGTTTCCGGTAGCAAAGTGGACGTACTTGGTACTTTACTTAGGTCATTTTTTGAATTTCTCATAATTGACGCTATACGGTAGAAAAAACGGCGAAAAAATGATGAAAAAACTGCATTTTTCGCGAAAAATGAAATTTCGACGAATTCGATTTCTATATTTCACGATAACTCAGGCAATTTTTAAGATAGAGACCTGAAATTTTTTTTGGATGTTCACATAGCTACTTTATATATGTGGTATAATTTTGGAACCGTTACATTACTTTTTCTCCAAAATATAGGACTTTGAATATTTCGTAAAATTCACGTTTTTACGTATATAATGTGTGATAAAATTGTCAATTTTGGGTATTTTGGTCTGAAAATTTTACTGAAGTATACGTACATATTACTTAACATCATACTAAAATATTAGAAAAATCCCATGTCACAAATTTTTTTTTATAGCCGTTTTAAGTTGATATTTTTAGGAAAACGAAAACCTTAGAATCCATACGTATAAATATTCTGAAAACACTTTCACTACCCGAAATAACGCTTCGATTTTCACCAATAGCGAGATTCAGATGTAAAAGTGGATGTAGATGGTACTTTATTTGCAAGCCCGTATCTAGGGGCGATTTAGGGGTTCAACCCCCCCCCCCCCGTAATTTTTAAAGTAGTTTTATATTTATAATATAACAGACTAACTACATATATAACTACGTATAATATAATCATTTATTTTTACTTCATATATTAAAAATTTTTAACCCCCCCCCCCGAAAATTGATCCTGAATACGTGCTTGTTTATTTGGGTCATTTTTCGAATTTCTCAAAATTGACTATAAGCGGTAGAAAAAACTTCGAAAAAATGACGAAAAAACGGCATTTTTTACGAAAAATGAAATTTTGACGAATTCAATTTCTATATTTCACGATAACTCGGGCAATTTTTAAGTTAGAGACTTGAAAATTTTTTTGGGTGTTCACATAGCTATTATATATATGTGGTAACATTTTGGAACCTTTTTTTAAATTTTTTTACTAAATATAGGACTTCGAATATTTCGTAAATTTCTCGTTTTTACGTATATAATGTTTGATAAAATTAGCAATTTTTGGTATTAGGGTCTGAAAATTTTACTGAAGTATACTTACATATTACTTAACATCATACTAGAATATTAGAAAAATCCCTAATCTCAATTTTTTTTTTTATAGCTGTTTTAAGTTGATATTTTTAGTTCAAACGAAAATTATAATCTGACTGAACTTCGCTCAGAATCGTTTTTCCGAATGCAATGGTTTATCATTGCATTCAAATTCTAAGTACAATTAAACGCTATGATCCGCACACCTGTATCCTGTGCGGCAGGAGTATCAGCTCTTTTTTACGTATATACTTAATGTTTGATAAAATTGGCAATTTTTGGCATCAAGGTCTGATAATTTTACTGAAGTATTTTTTTTATTTACATAAAAATTCCTAGTCTCAATTTTTTTTATAGCTGTTTAAATTTGATATTTTTAGTACATCGAAAATGTTATGAAAAAAAATGACGAAAAAACGGCATTATATGCAGTGTTGGGAAATATCTAGATAAATTTATCTAGATAACTTACCTAGATAAAAATTCTCCATCTATTATCTTATCTAGATAAATTTAAGTTTCATTATCTTTATCTGAATATAGATAAAAATGTAGTTATCTTTACTGCATTATCTAGATAGGAAAATTTTATTTCCTAAAATTTTTTTTTTATGTTTGAGTAGGTATTAAAATATTTAATCAAAAAGCAATTCACTTATTTTTGTTTTCGTTTAATTTAAAAATTTTCATTAATTATAGTCTACGAGTTGATAATATACCTAATTTAGTCAAGTGTACGTTTCAAATGTAATTTATTTCAATAAATAAATAATAATAATATTATAAAGTACCTATATTATGTTTTGATTTGTCCATTTAATTAACATTTATAATAATTGTATTCCGAAAATTGTACAATACAATAAATAATTCAATTATAAATCTAATATATGTTATAAAATTCAAGATACTAATGTGCAATATAAAATATTATGATTTATGAGTAGGTACTAATGGAGATTATTGAAAATAATATTAGATTTCAAAATTTAATTTTTAATTTAGGTATCATTTAAGCAATTTTTTTAAAAATTAAAAAAAAATTATCTGACTTTTATCTAGATAAAATTTAGTGATTTTATCTTTATCTGTATCTAGATTAATTTTTAGTTATCTGATCCCAACACTGATTATATGACGGAACTTCGCTCAGAATCGTTTTTTCGAATGAAATGGTTTGCCATTGCATTCAAATTATAATTAAAATTAAACACTATGATTGCACACCTATATCTCTTCCCTTGCTTTTTTTAATTTTATAATAAATATATTTGTTTTCGGGATCAATAAAATAATTACAAATTAATAGAAATAGTATGTTGTATGTAACAATAATATCGTAAATAATGATTTTAATGAAATAATAGAGTAATGTTTTTACAATTGATTTGAATTAAATTATTTTCTAAAATATTTGTAGAAAAATCTTGGATTATAATAATAAAACTTTTATTTGTTAATAGCCCCAGGGCCCCCACAACTCTAAATCCGGCCCTGCATATATTTATACTTTATATACAATTAAAATAAATACACATAAACTGTATGTTTATTTGTTTTATTATTTTCCATATAAAGAGAGATATTTAAAGTTGCACTCCTTTGATCAGTGATCACGAGCCGCCACTGGTATTATTATATTATGTTACAAATATATATATCTAGACTTATTCAGGTATTCAATTTCACTGTAACGTAAAAAGAGTTAATTTACAAAATTATTGCGATATTTCTATTAAAATTAAATTAATTATTGAATTTTGTATAATATTATACGGTCCTTGGGGGGGAGGGCGATCGCCCCTATCGCCCCCTTAAATACGTGCCTGTACCCCTCCCCCTACCACGCACGGCAGAAACCTATAAGGTGCCGAATAAAAATTCTGCCAACAGGTATCCCCGGTGCCACACGAGAAAAAAAACCTAATAAAAAGTAACGGAAGGGATACAGTTGTAAAGAGGATAGTGTTGAATTTTGATTACAATTCGAATGCAATGATAAATCATTACTTTCGTTTAAACGATTTTGAGCTACTCAAGAGCCGCAGAGGTTCCTAGCCGCTGCCGTCAAGCCTATGCGACGCCGGCGGCGCGCGGCGGCCTGTGGTCGTCATAGGGACCACCACTCCACCAGCACCGTACTTGCCTAGGTACGTACCGATTACTCTCTCAGCTACCCTCGGTGAAGGTAGCCACATCTCCAAACGAAACCGTGAACCTCCACGAATTCAACCCAAATCTTATCGAGCGCAGCCCGGGCACCAGGTCGCTGCGCCCGTCGGACGTTAACCTAAGATTTCTCACGCCTGCGGCACCTAAGATAAGTTAACCGCACGTGCTTCTGCGATAACCCGTGGTACCATTTATCAAGTCATATATATTGTACATATTTCGTCGGCTTACGCTATACTAATCGACTACCGTATGCGTATCATCCAAATCTGACAGTACCTACTTCGCTCAGAATCGTTATTCGAATCTAATGATTTATCATTGCAGAATCTATAATACTCGTAATATTTTAAATATTGACTTAACTAAAATTTCAAATTCAAACACCACTAAAAAAATATTGAGACCTGAGATATTTCTAATATTTTTTAAATACTTTAAGATATATATCAGTATGGTTCAGTAAAATTTTCAGAAATTTTCCAAATTTTTTGGCTTATTTTCTATTAATTAAATTGTAAAAGTATTGATAAATAATAAGAAGAATACTTGTATGGATTCTAAGATTTTCGTTGAAACTAAAAATATCAACTTTAAACAGCTATAAAAAAATTGAGACTTTGGATATTTCTAATATTTTGATATGATATTAAGTATAATCAGGGCCGTATTAAATTACAAGCTTTATAGGCTGCAGCCTAGGGGACCGCACCACAAAAAGAATACAAAAAAAAAAAAAAATGTTTATTACACATTATGAATTAAATTAATAAAAATTAATAAAATAATACCATTGATTTAGACATACAATATAGTTTTTATTGCCTAATGTATAGGTATATATACCATTCAACCAGTAATATAGTATATTGTATATAATATAATATAGATATAATATGGGTAACAAGTTATTATTGTGGAGTCGCCATTATGATAATCGTCGGCCCGAGGAGCATTGATTGATATCAGGATATTTATGATTATAAATTTATTTTTGGATGTATCCTTAAATGAACAGTGTCGAATAGGGGATGTCAAAAAATGAACAGCTGACCTCCAGTTTATATATTCAATATATTTTTACAGTCATGGTAGGGTCCGCACCACATTACAGCCTAGTGGTCAATATACCTTAAATACGGCACTGAGTATAATATGTGAGTAATACTGACTATACTTCAGTAAAATTTCCAGACCTTAAAACCCAAAACTGCCAATTTTATCAAACATTACATATGTTACTGGCAATATGTAGAATTCCGGTATTATATATAATGCCTAGGAATTATATACAAGTATAATGCCGATCGATTTTAGGCAAAGTATTAAAAAGTAAAATTTTAACATAAAGCCACGTCCAGACCAAAGCAACATTGTGGGCAACTTTGTTGGCAACAATTTTCGGCAATTGTTTCCAACAAAGTTATCAACATTGTGGAAAAATTTGTACGTCCAGACCAAAAAAAAATATTTGTCCACAATTCCATATTTTTACGTTAATTTCTTAATTTTTCTTTCAACATCAATCTTATCATGCATTAATATTAATGAAATATATTCCCATGCATCGTTCTTTTTATTCCTATCTTTATGGTCTATATGTTTATATGTGTCTATACAATTGGTTTCTCGTGATATAAATCAATTAGTTCGATAATTTTTTCTTTAGGCCAATCCATTGTAAAAATAATGTTAATACTTTAATAGTAAAATTAACACGTTTTTCTATGGTGAATCGGTTTCTGTTAATCACTATTGTCTATTATATATATTTGTGATGTTAACACAGATTATCTATGACGATTTCGTGATAATAAAAATAATTGATAACAGTTAAAAAGTTAAAAAGTTATCAACAAAATTGCTGAAAAAAAGAACCAGAAACATTGTTGCCCACAATGTTTCTCAACTTCTTTTGATCTTTACCGCCTCCGATGTGGAAACATAATTTTGTTGTCAACTTTGTTGGAAACATAAAAGTTGCCAATTAATGAAAACATATTTTACAAAATTTGTTGTCAACATTGTGGAAATTACGTGTTTTCCACAATGTTGCTTTGGTCTGGACGCGGCTTAAAATGCTTAGGCATTATATATATTTCCTAGGCATTTTATAGAATGACTAAACGAGTTTAGGCAAAATATTAAAAATTACTTTTAATATAATGTTGTTTAATACTAAAACTATTTTATTATAATATAATATAATAATATACAAAATGAATATTTTTAATTTTAATAATTTATTACTATTTATTGAAACTGTTAAATTGTTAAACTATTATGATAACGCGAGTTGCACAATACATAAATACAAAAATATTGTAGATACTGCGTTTTGTAATAATTTATTGTCCTATACTATATTGTATACAGTGGCGTACTTAGGAATTTTTAAAGGGGGAGATATGATTGAAAACAATTTTCTATTCCCTTTCCCCATTCATAATATTTATAGGTAGATATTATCAATTTTTAATAACTATACATATATATATTATATATAACCTTTATTGTTTTTTAAATATATTTTATAATACAAATTTAACTTTTCTAGGTTTTTTGATATTTCATTAATTATTTCTTCCACGTCCAATTTAATGTCTCTATGGATGGACAGTATTGCAAGGCAATTTAATCGACTAAAATAATATATAAAATAAAATATTATACGGGTTACAACATGTCACGTGATTTTTACTATCTAACGAGTAACGACTTACATCAGTTTGCCTCCAATTATATCATACCAAGAAAAAAAAATTTTATATCAAATTTTCAAAGCATGTTGCTTGCTTGCAATTAATTAGTATATTTCAATAATAATATTATTAAAACTATCACTATGAAATATTACTAATAAGATTAACTGATAATATAATAAATGACAAAGAACCATAACGTTCTCATGAGTAATAGGAACAGTCTTTACTCGTTGCCAGACATATTGGCACGTTCGTCACGCTTTTCAGTTTTCAGTAATTGATAATAATTATTTTCGATTATTTTTTGTTTTTGACCGCTCAACGCAGCACGCTAGGACAGTTGTTTGTTATAAATTTATGAAAATAAACAATGAGAACCCACATCCCGCCGTATGAGACCATTTCTGGATTTTTTTTTTTTGTATCTACATGGCTATATTAATAAAATAATAACACAATATATAAGTATAACAAAAAAGCTAAGCCTAAGGGGAGAGATATATCTCCCTCATTTCCCCCCTATAAATACGCCAATGATTGTATATATGATGATACTAGAATGAAAAGCAGTACCTAACTTAATAATTATATTAAGTATATTATATTTTAATTATATTATCAAACTCAAAATAAATAGCATTTTTAAATTTCTCGATTAATTTTCCATTTATACTAACTTATTTGTCATTAAAACTTTTATCTCACTATAAAAACGTTCCATATTGAAATTATTGCAAATTTGCAATGGTAAAATGAATAAATACTCGTACATACTGTAAACGACTATTGAATTATATGGCAAATGTAAAACATAAACTATTTACGTGAAATCGGTTATAATATATTTTTTTATTTCTTAATAATATGAATATAAAATATATTTTGAATTGTGGGTATTTCTATAATTTGTGCGATAAATATATTGCCTAAGCCTAACATATATTAGACATTATATATAATCATAATGCCCAGAAAATGTATCTAAATTCATTTAGGCATTTTATAAAATGCCTAGAAAATATTATGTATAAAGTGTAATGCCTAGGTATTCTATACTAACCACACGGTACTCCGCGTGGGGACTACCGTGATCGGTCAAGGACTGTTCACGCGAAAAGAGTGTAATTATGGTCCTACTTACACTCTTTTCGACTCGATGTACCCGAACTTCTCTATCCGAACACTATGGTAGCGAAAAAGTTTTTCGCCCCGAACAGTATTCTACTAACCAGCTATGGTGGTGGTAAAGCTTTTCATACGCACCTGTATCCCACTGGAACCTGATTGGGGTATGTGAGTGCGCCGAAGGCGTACTCCGCGTGGGGACTACCGTGATTGATCAAAGACTGTTCACCCGAAAAGAGTGTAAATAGGACCACTAAATTGCGAACGCCCTTCAATCCGCCGGAGGCGGATAAAATACTTTGAACGTTATCCCATAAAAATATACTTCTGTCGGACTTGATGTACCCGAAGAAATTACTTCTCCACCCGAATACTATGGTAGCTGAAAAGCTTTTCACCCCCACCAGTATTCCACTGGCAGAACTATGGAGGTGGTAAAGCTATTCAGCTGGTCAAGCTTTGGTTGCGGCAGGAGTATCAAGCACCTAGTATGTTAACAATATACCAATAGGCTATAAATATAAGAATTACCTATATAGTCATAGAAAGAATATTTCTCCTCCACGCGTTTTAATACCTATAGGCTATTAGGTCTATATATCCATATACGAGTAAGTATCGGAAAATAATTATTTGTTGCCTTGCAGGTACTATTATACCTATATTACGTATAATTTGTATACGTTTAATTATAGTCCGTTCCAAAAGAGAAGACACGGGTTCTGCGCATATCGAATGACGGCCGATCATTTCCGACGATGTATACACCGTAATTAAAATGCGGCACACGATAGCCGTGTACACTTGCACGGTTATCAGGTGACACGTTATATGTATATTCGCCAAGTGTCATAGATGTCAACAATCCCGGCGCGCCGTATAATGGTTTT
The DNA here is from genome assembly GCA_021307375.1 of Tetraneura akinire. Taxonomy (NCBI): domain Eukaryota; kingdom Metazoa; phylum Arthropoda; class Insecta; order Hemiptera; family Aphididae; genus Tetraneura; species Tetraneura akinire. The sequence goes on from JAIUCT010000010.1 coordinate 15,017,906, forward strand.
TAACGATGCAGCTGGGTGTCAGAGGTCGCTGGTGAGCATACGTGCATTTATCGGAGTAGGTGGGGAATGCGCGCCGCCGAACGAAAACTGGTCACCGCTTCGTGTCTTCTCTTTTGGAACAGAGTATAGTTTGTGTGTAAGTAAATATTACAAAAATGAATAATTTTTTACTAAAACACAAATATCATTACGTTTTCATACACTAATTATTATGTAGGTATAGCGTATAATAGGTAGGTACATTAAATGTTTTTCACTAATAATATTATAATAAATATAGATTAGGTTTAGGTACATATTATTGTAATAAGTTCATATTTTACGGCGCAATATTAAGTACAAACTTGAAATTATAGAATTATTAATTATTATATTATATTATTATACTTTTTTATCGTAATTAAAATGTGTATATATATTTGTATATATAAAGTAGGTACCTACTTATCATAATGAGATAACTGCATAGGTACTAGCAGATAGATATGTCGCATCCACTTGGTGAAATCGTGAATTTTATGAAATGGATATCCATTTCATGAAATTCGATCAAATCGTGTAAGTCATTTTTAAGTTCATGAAATGAACATAAATTTTATCCATTTCATGAAATGGAAATCTTCATTTTACACTTTGTGTAATTTTTTTATAAAATTAAATATAAAAAAGATTATTTTTTGCAGGAATTGAATTATTTAAATAAATGATTAAAAGTAAATGCAAATATGTGATAAAGTAAATTATTATATTTTTTATATTTAATTATTTAATTATTAATTATTATTATAATAATTTAAGGATTTATGACAACGACTATTACATTACATTTAACCGATTTATTAATACAAATACAACGTTTACGTTTACTAATAGGTAATTTACTTTTAATCATTTATTTAAATAATTCAATTCCTGCAAAAAATAATCTTAAAGTGTAATTTTATAAGAAATTACACAAAGTGTAAAATGAAGGTTTCCTTTTCATGAAATGGATAAAATGTGTGTTCATTTCATGAACTTAAAAATGACTTACACGATTTGATCGAATTTCACCGAGTGGATGCGACAGATATATATTTCGAATTATTGTAATACCAATTACCAATAGCACCATATAACAAATGAAAAATAAATGTACACTTTGTAAGTGTTCACAAAACAACCATCAATGGCCGTTTTTATTAACATGACTTACTGACTTATTTTTTACCTTTAATTAATAAATGTACTAAATATAAATAATATATAATGTAATAAATGTATAAATCTAAATCTAAATTTTTTATCAAATATTTGTGTACCTATAGCTACGTCATTCTATAAACTATAATATAGAATATTATGCAATAACAATAATATAATAATAGCAATGATAATAATATAGGTAGGTAATGAACAAAATTAAAAATTTTTAAACTAAACGATAGTCCATAATTATTATTAATTAATCAAATTCTATAGTAATAAATAAATAGGTAAAATCTTAATAATAAATATATTGTAATGCACTTTTTACCAGGTTAAGAAATTTTTATTAAATTAAAATGAACAAATATTAGATTCTGAGCGAAGCGAAGAATGTATTACCTATTTTTACATTACAATGATGTATGTCTTCTTTTGTTTTTTGTTTTTAAGTATGAAGACACTTTTACTACCCGAAATAATGCTCCGATTTTCACGAATAGCATATGATTCCGGTTTAAAAGTGGATGTAGTTGGTACTTTATTTAGGTCATTTTTCGAATTTCTCAAAATTGACCCTAAGCGGACGAAAAAACTGTATTTTTCACGAAAACTGAAATTTTGACGATTTCAATTTCAATATCTCACAATAACTCGGGCAATTTTGAAGTTAGAGACTAGAAAATTTAAATAGGTATTTAAATAGGTATTATATATATGTGGTAAAATTTTGGTAATGTTATGTTAATTTTTCTACAATACATAGAACTTTTAATATTTCCTAAAATCCTCGTTTTTATGATTAATAAAATTAGCAATTTTAAGTTTTAAGGTCTAAAAATTTTACTGAAGTATACTCACATATTACTTAACATGGTAGGTATCTAAATATTAGAAAAATCTCAAGTCTCAATATTTTTTTATAGCTGTTTAATGTTGACATTTTTAGTATAATCGAAAATCTTAGAATCAATATAAATATATTTCTCAATACTTTTATGATTAATAAAAAAGGCAATTTTTTTAAAAAAAATATTGTACATTTTTTTGAAGCATGATGATATAATATATATTTATATTAACGTATTTCCAAAATATTAGAAAAATTTTGTCTTAATTTTATTTATAGATGTTTTACGTTGAAATTATAGTAAAATCGATATTTAAAGGTATTTTTTTGAATTATTTTCTTATTATATAAAATATTTTACATTTTATAAAATTGACAAAAAAATTTGAAAATTGTATTGAAGCATACTTCATATTATTTAAAGTAGGTATATCCCGAATAACACAAAAAAAATGATCAATTTTTTTATAACAAATCAATATTTAAAGAATTTATGTTGATTCTTATGTTTCAATATTTTACAATAATGTTAAATAAAATTGACCTAAATGATTTTGGAACATTTCGAAAATTTTATTGAATTTCAAATACATTTTACTTAACTCAGTTCCAAATAATTGTAAATTATTACATTTACGATTTTTTTTTTTTTTTTTTTTTGCAACTGTTTAAAATATAAAAAGCAAGAGAAGGGATACAGGCGTAAAAAAACATAGTGTTGAATTTTTATTAACTTTTGAATGCAATGATCAATCATTATATTCTAAATACGATACTGAGAGAAGTACTGTCAGATTTGGTATTTAAATGACTCATTTAAGTGTTTTATATTGAACTTTGAGACTGATAAAAATAAAAATTTTAATCAGTACAAATATTATCTGATGAACTTAACTCAAAATCGTTTTCACGAATGTAATGATTTATCATTGCATTCAAATGTTAGTCAAAATTCAACACTATCATCATTACACCTGTAGGGCTTTATATCCCTTTCCTTGATTTTTATTAATAAGAATATTTTATGTTTTTATGAATGAAGACACTGTTTGACTCGAAATGATCCGATTTTCAAAAATTGCATTGCATTCAAATTTTAATAAAAATTCAACACTATCCTCTTTGCACCTGTATATACATATACTTTTCATAGCAGTAACAGCTCTTCTTTATTTAATTGAAGTATTATTGAAAGAGTAAAATGTTTTTAAAAAATGACTAATGTTAACAGATGTCATTGCATGTTGTTTTCTAAAATAATTTTATGTGACATGTAGTCAGTAACCCTACGAGCCTACCGCATATTATTCAATGGAAAATATTTTATTAAGTTAACCAATTTGATCTGTCAAAGTTCTACAAAATTTAAAAATACATCTTCAAATTTTATTTTAATTGTTATAGATGTTTTATAGTAATGATTGTGGAATAAATTTATTATAAACTTTTTTTTAAATGTTATGATTATGATCAGTTAAAAATAAATTGCGTTTTTACAAAATGTAAAAATCAATACACAATATTTTGATTAAAATGACCAAATTTACAATACACTAGAAATTATATATATCATATATTATTCTAAACAATGTATAATTTGAAATACTTATATTTTACACTCGTCTATTTAACAGTTGTATAAATACACTGTGATTAACAAGTAAACAATATCAACATTTTACATATAATTGTTTGTAACAGGACACAGCCAAACATTTACTAAAAAAATTCGTCACAATTTTATAAACCAAGTGATAGATGAATCAATTTAAAAAAAAAATTGAAGGATATATAACAAAAAATTACTCGTACTTAAATAATTAAATACAATTTGATGACTAGCTAGACATAACTTTTTCAATGTCTGCTATTTCTTTAGGACAATCTTTACTTAACACCTCTATATTGTTTTCAGTAACTAACACATCATCTTCTATTCGTATACCCAAACCAAAAAATTCTTCGTGAACATGTACATTATTTTTATTTACATAAACACCTGAAAAAAATACTTACAATATATACAATATATTTTTTAAGGCATAATAACATTTGAAAACAATGAAACTAACCGGGTTCTATTGTAATTATGAAACCCGGTTCAATCTTGATACTTTTATTAACTGTACTGATATCATGTACGTCCATCCCTAAATAATGACTAACATGATGAGGACACAATGCACGGGCTAACTGAAAATTAAAATTTATTATTGAATTATATGTATTAAATAATCAATAGAATTATACATATTATATTATATTATATTTATTTACCATACTAAAATCAGAAGAATCAACATTTTTCTTAAATACATGGGCTTCTGTTAATGCTTTTCCTAATTTAAAACACATGGTTTCATATAATGTATCTAATGACGGATATGATTGACACATTTCAATTAAATCTTTTTGAACATAAAGTGTAGTTTCATAGAGTGTCCTTTGAGCATCAGAAAACCATCCATTTGCTGGCCATGTTCGAGATATATCACTTGAATAACCATGATACTCACAACCTAAATAATTATTGGATAATTTAACTACTTAAATATTATCTTTATGTGATAGTCTATGACTCTTTGCCATTATAACATATGAAGATACATTTTTAAAACATTTTATTATAAATAAAATACTTAGGTAATTTTTATAACCAGGTCATATTAAAAAATTTTATTTTTTATTTAATACATAATATGATAAATAGCTAAAAAATAAAATTTTGAAGAACATTATATTAATAAAAATAATATTTAATAGTATTTTCTTTAATATTATTTTAGATAGGGTATGTTTCCGGTAGCAAAGTGGATGTAGTTGGTACTTTATTTAGGTCATTTTTCGAATTTCTCAAAATTGACCCTAAGCGGTAGAAAAAACGACGAAAAAATGACAAAAAAACGGCATTTTTCACGAAAACTGAATTTTCGACGAATTCGATTTTAATATTTCACTATAACTCAAGCAATTTTTAAGTTAGAGACTTGAAAATTTTTTGGGTGTTCACATAGCTACCTACTATATATTATATGTGGTAAAATATTGGAACCGTTTGGTTAATTTTTCTACAAAATATTGGACATTGAATATTTCGTAAAATTCTCGTTTATACGTATATAATGTTTGATAAAATTGGCAATTTTTGGTATTAGGGTCTGAAAATTTTATTGAAGTATACTTACATATTACTTAACATCTTACTAAAATATTAGAAAAATCTCTAATCTCAATTTTTTTTTATAGCTGTTTTAAGTTGATATTTTTAGTTCAAACGAAAATTATAATCTGACTGAACTTCGCTGAGAATCGTTTTTTCGAATGCAATGGTTTATCATTGCATTCAAATTCTAATTAAAATTAAATGCTATGATTCGCACACCTGTATCCTGTGCGGCAGGAGTATCAGCTCATCTTTTTTTTATCTATATACTTATAATTTAAATAATTAATTATATTTAATACAATCACAAGTATGATAGGTTAAATTTCATTCCATTCAAAGATATATATTACACAATATCAATATAATTAATAGTTATTACCAGGGCTCATATTTTATTGGATTTGCATGTTTATGTAGGATGGTCATAAAAATAGCTAAGTAGGATACAAATTTATTTCGCAATGTAATAAATTAAATAACAAAATTTGATTTCCATATTTTTGCATATCTCACCATTTAAATTTTTTTTCTATTTTAACTAAAAATTATACAAATTATACACTTTGCATCATTAATTATAAAATACTGATAATAATAATACCAATAATAATCCGCATGCCAATCGGTTTTATTATGGAATTTTCCATTTTGTCAGATTATCACAGAAGTTTTAATTTGAAATTACCCATCTAATAGTTAATTAACAATATTATATATCAAATATTTTGTAAATTATATTTAAATTTTTATTTACAGATAATCTATTGAACGAAACAGAACATTATTATAAATATAATATAACATAATAATATATATAATAATATAACATTATTTATAAACATATTTCCAATAATTCTAAAATAATATAAATAATTATATATATAATAAATATATACATATTTATATATGCATATATAATATGATGCATATTTGAAGATTTTTAAAGTTAAATTATAGCGCATATTTAAGTACTTTTTAGGCTAAAACATTCGAACCTTGGTTATTAATTTAAATTAGGTATATGGATATAAATAATTCTATTTAGTACTAAATCATGCGAATGTTTTGACTTTAAGAAGGACATGATAAAATCTTAGTCCAAAAGTTTGGAAACTATTATGTTAACTATTTACTAGTTAATGGTATTCTTAAATAGGAAAAAATAGTGTAGTATTTTGATTAAAATTTAAATGAAATAATAAATCATCGAATTAGAAAAACAAATTCTGAGCAAAATTCTGTTAGATAATATGGGTATTAATTATAATTTTAATATATTTATTTAAATTTAGTTATTAACATACGAGTTCCAAAATTAGAGTTCATCTAAATATAACTAATAACAAAACTTTTGTACCCAATACTCCTGAAATAAGTATCACGTATATGGTATATAAAGAACCTAGGTGAACATCGAATCAATATATTTCGTCAATATTACGGTGAATATTGCTAAATTTTCATTATTTTTTTTTAGATTCTGAGCAAAGCGTTGAATGTATTGGTATTACAATGATGTTTTGATGTGTGATTTTGTTTTGTTTTTATGTATGAAGTCATTTTTACTACCCGAAATAATGTTCAGATTTTCACGAATAGCATATGTTTCCGGTTGGAGAGTGAATGTTCCTGGTACTTTATTTAGGTCATTTATCAAATTACTCAAAATTGACCTTATGCGATAGAAAATACGACAAAAGAATGACGCAAAAACGGCATTTTTCACGATAACTGAATTTCGACAAATTCTATTTCAATATTTCACGATAACTTAGTGGATTTTGAAGTTAAAGACAGTAAAATTTTTGTTGGGGTTCACAAAAATACTATATATATATCGTAAAATTTTGGAACCGTTACGTTAATTTTTCTATAAAATATAGGACATCAAATATTTCATAAAATACTCATTTTTATGTATATAATGTTTGTAAAATTAACAATTTTGGGCATTCAGGGGTCTGAAAATTTTACTGAAGTATACTTACATATTACATAACATGATATCAAAATATTAGAAAAATAACAATTCTCAATTTTTTTTTGTATAGTTGCTTAAAATTGATATTTTTAGTTTAATTGAAAATCTTAAAATCCATACAAGTGTTTTTCTTATTATTTCTCAATATTTTTACAATAAAACAGGCAAAAAATTTTGATAATTTTATTGAATGATATTGATATTTACGTATTTCCAAAATATTAGAAAATTTTCAAGTCTCAATTTTTTTTTTTTTTTTAGATGTTTAAAGTTGATATTTTTAGTTTAAAGGAAAATCTTAGAATCCATACGAATATTCTTCTTATTATATCTCAATGCTTTTACAATAAAAATTAATAGAAAAGAATAAAAATTTAGAAAATGTTATTGAAGCATATTACATCTTAACATATTTCCAAAATATTAGGAAAATCTCAAGACTCATTTTTTTTATATATATATATATATACGTATAGGTTTATGTGTTTAAGGTTGAAATTTCAGTAAAATCAATATTTTAAATATTTATATGTATTTTTCTTATTGTATTACAATATTTTACAATAATGTTAAGTAACATTGACAAAATTTATTGTAGTTCAAATATATTTTACTTACTCAATTCCAATTAATTTCAAATAATTACATTTACGATTTTTTTTTTTTTTTTTTAATACCTGTTTAGGGTATAAAAAAGAAAATCTGATACTCCTGTCGCAGGGATACAGGTGTGGAAAACATAGTATTTAATTTTAATTAAAATTTGAATGCAATGATAAACCATCACATTCGAAAAAAGTATTTTGAGCTAATTTCTGTTAGATATGGGCATTTTTTATTTTATTATGAATATATGCGTAAGCCCTTGATTATAAAATAATACAAAGTACAATATACATATTAATAAGTTACCAATAAGATTACAAAAATAAAAAAACAAAAAATATGAAAAGGGAAAATAAATTTAAAAAGATAAAGAGATTTAGATGACAAGGGATTTTAAGAGCATTTATAATGAACTTAGACTTAAACTTGAAAATTTTGTAGGGTGTTCATTTATGTACCATATGTGTACTTATAATATGTGTGATACAATTTTGGGATTTAAATATTTAAAAAAAATGTTAAAATTTTAATCAATACCACCTACATTATCTGTCTGAACTTCGCTCAGAATCATTTTTCGAATGCGATGGTTTATCATAGCAATCAAATTCTAATTAAAATTAAAAACTATGATTTGCACACCGGTATCCCTACAGCAAGGGTATTAGCTCTTCTTCTTTATAGTTTTTCCTATCAAATTCAATTTTAAGAAAGCTAAGGAAGTGATACTGTTGTAGAAGGAATACAGATGTAAAGTGGATAGTGTTGAATTTTGATTATAATTTGAATGCAATAAATATAATAATAAAATTCATTAGGTAATACATGTACTGATTAAAATTTTTACATTTATCAGTCCCTACGTTCAATATAAATAATTTATCATAAAATCTTTAAATGAGTCACCTAAATACCCAAATATGACAGTACTCCGCTCAGAATCTATTTTTGAATGCAATGATTTATCATCCATTCCCTTGCTTTTTATACTTTAAATAGCTGCAAAAAAAAAAAAAAAAAAAATCGTAAATGTAGTAATTCACAATAAATTTAAACTGAGTTAAGCAAAATGTATTTAAGCTTTAATCTAATTTTCTAATTTTTTAAAAAAATTTTGTCAATTTTATTTAACATTATTATAAAATATTGTAATATAAGAATAATCCATATAAATACTTTAAATATTGATTATATTGAAATTTTAATTTTAAACTTTTTTTTAAAAAAAAAAAAAAAGAAGAGTTGAAACGAAAAAATGATTCTAAGCAACGTTCAGTCTGATAATGTAAGCATTTTTTTAAATTTCGACATTTTTTATTAAATATTTAAAACACAAAATTTTATCACCCATATAGTACCTACATAAATGAATACCCTATATAAAATTTTCAAGTCTCTAAGTTCTATTTAAATGCTCATAAAATCCCTTGTTACCTAAATGACTATATCTGACAGAACTTCACTCAAAATAGTTTTTCCAAATGCAATTGTTTATCATTGCATTCAAATTCGAATTAAAATTAAACACTATGATTTAAACACCTGTATCCAATGCGGCAGGATTATCAGCACTTCTTTTTGATACTTTAAACAGCTATAAAAAATAACCGTAAATGTAATAATTCACAATTAATTGGAACCGATTTAAGTAAAATATATTTCAGCTAAAATTATTTCAAAATTTTTAAAAAATATTTGTCAGTTTTATTTACATTATTCTAAAATATTGTAATATAATAAGAAAAATCCATATAAATAATTTAAATATTGATTTTACTGAAATTATTACTAATTAATAATTATACTAAAAATATCAACTTAAAACAGACATAAAAAAAAAAATTGAGACTAAAGATTTTTCTAATATTTTGATATGATGTTAAATAATATATATACATACCTCAGTAAAATTTTCAGACCTCAATACAAAAATTGCCAATTATCAAACATTATATAAGTATAAATTTACGAAATATTCAATCCTATATTTAGTAAAAAATATTAACGTAACGGTTCAAAAATTTCACCACATATAATATAATAGCTATGTGAACACCCAAATATTTTTTCAAGTCTCTATCTTCAAAATTGCCTGAGTTTCGTGAAATATTGAAATTAAATTCGTCGGAATTTCAGTGTTCATGAAAAATGCCGTTTTTTCATCGTTTTTTTTAATGCTTAGGATCAATTTTGAAAAATTTGAAAAATGACCTAAATAAAGTACCAACTACATCCATTTTCCTACCGGAAACTTATGCTATTCGTGATAATTGGAGCATTATTTTGAGTAATAAAAGTGTCTTCATACTTTATAAAAAAAACAAAAAAAGACACACATCATTGTAAAATCTATACTTACATATTGTAAAACCAAATCCAAATTAATTAAATTCTTAGATTCACTTAGAATTCAAAATATAAAGTTTGAAGAATAATTAAATAATAGTATACCAAATATCTATCACTATTACTATTTTGATTCATCTCACCAGCATCAACAAGAATAAAATCTCCATCTTTAATTTTTTGATTGTTATCAATGTAATGCAATGTATTAGCATTATTTCCAGCAGCCACCACTGGAGGATATGCAAGATATTCAGCTCCAGCCATTCGACATTCATAATCTATTGTGGTATATAATTCATGTTCAGTTGATCCAGGTTTTGTTGATGCCATTGCTTTGATAAATGCTTTAGATGCTATTTGACAACTTTGACGCATTAAGCTTTGTTCAGATAATGATTTATATAAACGTAATTTATGAAAATGTGTATCTAAAGTATCATCAAGCTGAAAAATAAATAAATAAAAATAAAATAATATATTAAACAAATAGTAATTATAAAATATTAAATTTAAGTAAATTAAAATTATAAGATAATGAGGCATTAGTCTCAGTTACCTAGTTAAACTCACATAAATTGAATTATCTGCAGCAGCATTATTAACAATTTTATCGACTACTTTTTGGACTTTTTGTTTTTGATTGTACCATAGCACACAGTTGTTATGTCCTTTGAGTTCAGATGTTAAGAATTCTGAAAGTTGTGGTAAAGTTTTACCATCATCAACACCAAAAATTGACGATGCACACTCAGCTCCTAAAAAAATATAATTCTAATCATTTAAATAAATCATCAAATTTAGTACAATCACATACTTGTACTAGGTCCATTCCACAATTCAGACTGAGAGTCGTAAGGTTTAAGAAATAAAGTTGATGTAAAATTATCAACAGAATTACCACTTAATACCAAAGCACAATCAGTTTCTTGACATCCACTAAAGTACAAAAAATCTGAATTTTGTCTGAATGGATAAGGTATATGGTCAGACATATATTGCCTAACAGCCGAAGGTATCACAATTACATGATAGAAATCTTTTCTTGTATTCAATATTGATTCTACCAACTTGCATCTTCTAACTATAAATTCTTCTTTTTGTATACCTGGTATTAGCTAAAATGTATTATGTTTTTTAACAAAATTGATATAATTCCTTTTTTTCTATACTTACTTCGCCTTTTTTTATTATATGAGGATGAGTTTTATCTGTTGGTTGACCACATATCAATGGTATATTTACAATTTTCTTAACATTCATTTGATGTATATACCTACTACTGTTAGAATTAGACCATAATTCGGTTAATTTACCTGGACAAAAAAATTTACAAATGGTTTAAATTTCAATAATTCTATTGAATTCAAAATTAAATAATGAATAAAATAGTAAAATAGTAAAATACACAATAAAAGTTACCTGTATAATTAAAATAATTGCTAAATTTAATTAAATACAATAAACGTGTATGAGGATATATCATATTGGTACACTGGTATGATAATTTATTCCCTAAAAATAAAATTTGCACCCAGTTGCCTTAAAAAGTAAAAAAGGTAAAAAATTCAGTAAAGATTTTGATAATGATTATTTTGAATTTGAATAATCATATTGCCTAAAATAAAGACGAGTAGATCTTCGCAGAAAAGTATTTTTTGGATCCATTTTGTTATCACTTCTTTTTATCATAGACCTATGCTTTTTATCGTATTATATTTTTTGTTGGTTAGGAACACGATTTAAGATATTTAGATATCTCTATAACCATGAATTAAGATAGTATCACAATAGTATCTTAATTCATGTCACTAACATAGATAATAGAAGAACTGACACGAATGGATCTTCGCAGGAAAGAATTTTTGGATCCATTCTGTTATCACTTCATTGTTATCGTATTATATAATTTGTAGGTTAGGAATATAATATTATTTAATTTTACTTGATAACATTTCAATGTACATAATACTTACTCTATGACATAATATTGCATATATTACAATTGCATATTATATTACAGTATTTTCTATACTAAAATTCAAATGTACTTGTTTGTTATCGCCCCAATTCAAATAAGTATGCCTAAATAGTAATTAATAATTATTCATTTTAAAAATATGTTTACATTCTCTTAAAAGTATAATAATTATGTATGATCATTGGATGAATATTGATATTTATTATTTATTAGTTTATTACTATTTTTATTTTTCAATATAATAAATTATTATTATCTGTGGTATGATCAAATATTAATATAAATATAACTTAAAATATAAAAGTCTAGTAATATCATTGATTATACATCTTATATTAGTATAATAGTATATTAGTATTTATAATCAATGGTAATATACAGTCGTCAGTCAAGATGTACACGATTAAGTTTCTTTACACACTATAACACACTTAACATACTATGTTGTACATGTATATATATTTAATTTTAATAATTGCAATTGAATGATTAAATAAATATTAATTATAAAAATTAAATTTTTGTCAAATATTAAGCTATTATAAGAAAATAAAATATATAAATAATGTATAAACAAGTTGTAAAACTTAAAGGTAAACTCGAATTGCCAGTATAAGATACAGTACAATGCATAGAGTAAAGCATGTCATGCTTATATAATTAAAAACATTGGGAATTGGGTTTTCATTAAACATTTATTTTTAAATTGTCAAAAAAGTTGAGATTTATTATGTCTAAAACCTTAAAATAATTTTGTTCTTTGGTAGCAATTTAAAACATGTAATAAATTACTGTTTTTAATTTTAAAATGTAATTAATTATTAATTACATATTCTATATTTTTTAAATTAATATTTATATTTTAATAATAAATTGTTCGTTTATTATATTATTATATTAGATTATATGATCGATATTTTGTTTGAATTGCCACCGGCGGCCTTTGATAACAAGATTTTTGATAAGTGATAACAGAATACGATAACAATGAAATGATAACAGAATGGATCCAAAAATTCTTTCCTGCGAAGATCCATTCGTGAACTGACTTTATCTTCTACGACCGTGGAATAGATATTACCATAGACCTATAAACTAATGGACCGCGCATTCACACCCCCTCGTCTATCAAAAATCGGAATCATATAGAGTGAGAGAGACAGAGCTAATGAGTACCTCAATCATGGAGTAAGCGAATATTTATATATAATATTCCATGAACTATTAAACGCGGATCTTTTGAAATTATATTAATGAACTAAAGACGGGATTGTATAAACGATTTATAACTAGATAAATAAAATGAGTGTGCTTGAACCATAGATTTCTATACTTAAATATCATATAATATTATAGTTATTATTAACCAGATAAAAGTATTAAATAAGATGAGTAAACCGGAAACATAATTATATCAATTAGATAATACTACTTTAGGATATGTTATTAATTTATTATATTATGTCATGTCAATGTCATTTTAGATTATATAAGAGGGTTTATTGTAAGAGGTATACAAAACAATATAGTTTGTTCAAATTGTAATTAATTATAACAAATTATAATTAATTTCTGACAATTTAAATACAACAAGATAAAATATGGTAGGTAATAGGTATCATTACAAAATATTAAAATAATATGTTATTATTATATTAAAATGTTATTTCGTCATGGTAGGTATAATTGTATAATACAAAATTTAAAAATTACAAAATAATCAAATACTATATATTATATATTATAATGTATATTACAATTATTATTAAAAATGTATCTGTATACGACTCTCTATCATGGAATATAATAAATTAATATTCGTTTATTCCATGATTGAGGTACTCCTTAGCTCTGTTTCTTTCTAACAATATGATCCAACGTTTTCTCTCTCTATGCGCGGTCCATTAGTTTATAGGTCTATGGATATTACCCTTTTATATTTACTTTTCTATGGATATTACTCTAATATTTTCATGGCACCTAATAATCTTTAATACACACGTGAGATTTTTATTGGTTACGTACTTACGATGATTAAAAACCGAGGAATGAATAATGATAACAAAACAAAATTCTCCAATGTATTTGAATTTTGAATCATTTGAGTGTATTAAGTAAATTAACTTTTAAATTGTTTTGTATTATTATAATTATTTATAATTTAATTTGAAAAACTGTTGTTTGAATGAGAATTTATGATTTACATCATGACTATCACTGAATTTAAAAAATTGTTTGACAAATTACTACTAGAAAACAAATGCCCAACCGAAGAAATCGTGAAAAAGAAATATTACTTTCCTGTCAATCAGTTAAAGGTGAAATTAAAAATAATGTATTTAATTATAAAATAATATTATAATGTTTTATAGACGATTTACACATTGATGCTTACAACCACGAATATACAATGGTCACAATTTCAACAAATGTTAAATAATTATACTGAAAATTTAGATTTTTGTTATTACTCTTGGGAATGTTTTGCTTCGATTGTACAACACCTAAACACTCATAAAACAAATGTTTACATGTTTACTAATCTTTTAGGAATGATTAAGATTCCTACTGGAAAAAAAGAAAAGGACAAATTATTATTTCATAATAATAGTAAGTAAAATAAAATATTTATATATATATATATATATATATATATTAAATTCGGAAACTTTTACCTATTTTTATAAATTTGTTTAAAGAACGACCTCAGTTTAAATTTAATTCTGAACAAATAAAATCATGGGTGACAAAAGTTTGGAATGACATGAAACCATTCATGTCAAATATCAAAATTCAACGCGAAATGTTAACATTATTAATTGAAAAAATGTTAATAAATTTAAATAATCCACTTGTGATTGCAGACTTTCTCGTGAACTCAATGGATACTCGTATGTTTAACTTTTGTAATGTTTATTAAATTTATAATTGATCTAATAATATATTAAATTATATATTATAATTATTATATTATTTATTAACCCTTTAACGAGTAACAACGTCAATTGACGTTTTTCTCTAACTTATCTCTGGGCGTACCGACGTCAATTAACGTTTTCTTGTGGTATCCATCTTTAATGAATTTTCACGTATAGAAAAAAGGACGTCAATTGACGTCTTCACTAAATATTAACAAATATGTAGCATGTCAAATGACATCTTTACTAAATATTAACAATTATGTAGCACGACAATTGACGTCTTTACTTCAAGAATAAAAAGTAAATTTCAAATAATAATTCACTCTCACAGCGTAAATAACAAAAATTAATTCACTCGTTAAAGGGTTAATATAATATATTGTGTTGTAATAAATGTAATTTTTTGAAGTAACTACCCATTTTATAAAAAAAATTTAAAACCTCTTAATTACTTGTTATTTTTTTTTTTTTTTAGCTGGGCCAATTGCAATATTAGGACTTCAAGGAATTTTCATTTTAGTCAAAGATTATAATTTGTAAGTAAGCAAAATATTTTAATGGCATTATGTTTCTTTTAAATAAATTAAATTACATTAATTTTATTATAAATTAAATTGTCTATCATTGTATTAACTTTAAATAAAAAAAAAAGCGAGACTGGATAATGCTATGGATGGTTTACAGGTGAGGAAAGGATAATGGTGATGTTATAGTATTATGTAGTAATTTTATTACAATTTGATAAATCATTACATTCGTGAAAACGATTTTGAGCAAAGTTCATCAGATAATATATGTACCGATTATAATTTTTACTTTTATCAGCCTCTACATTCAATATAAATAATTTATCATAAAACCCCTAAATACCTAAAACTGGCAGTACTTTGGTCAGAATCGTTATTCGAGTATAATGATTTATTATTGCATTCAAATCTTAATAAAAATTCAACACTATACTTCTTACACCTGTATCCCTTCCATACCAGTACCTTGCTTCTTTATACTTTAAGCAGCTATAAAAAAAGAAACTGAATTAAGTAAAGTGTATTAGCCCTTCAATAAAATTTTCAAAAAAATGTCAATTTAACATTATTGAAAAATATTGAAATATAATAAGAAGAATCAATATTGATTTTACTGGAATTTGTGCTACTCTATATGCGGACTATAAATGCATGCGGTCTACCATCATAAATGAAGACAGCATATTGTACTAGAAAAAAATATAGATAAACTGCATTATAAACACGTACATCCACTAATTGGTTAGATTAAATGTTCTGATATATGTCATATCTTGAATTTTCCAACTATGTTTATTGTTATTAAAAGATACCTACCTACAATTACTGTGTGAAATTATAACAAATTTAATAAGTTTGTTATTTACGTATTGGTAGTCAATTGTGTTGTACTGCGTTAAGTGTCCATTTTGTACAATATTGTGTGCATTATGCAATTAAAAGATTTTACAACAAAATATAGGACTGAATATTTCGTAAAATTCTCGTTTTCATGTATTTAATTTTTGATAAAATTGGCAATTTTTGGTATTAAGGTCTGAAAATTTTACTGAAGTATATTTATATATTACTTAACATTGTATAAAAATATTAGAAAAATCTCTATTCTCAATTTTTTTTCTATATCTGTTAGATATTTTTGTTTGATATTTTTAGTTCAAACGAATCCATATGAATATTCTTTTTATTATTTCTCAATACTTTCACAATAAAAATTAATAGAAAAACCAATAAATTTGGAAGATTTTTGAAAATTGTATTGATGCATACTGATATATATCTTAACATATTTCTGAAATATCAAGAAATTCTCACCTCTCAATTTTCTAAGCGGTAGAAAAAATGACAAAAAAACGGCATTTTTCTCAAAAACTGAAATTTTGATGAATTTGATTTCAATATATGATGATAACTCAGGCAACTTTGAAGTTAAAGACTTGAATATTTTATAGGATGTTCTTTATGTACTATATAATATGTAATAAAATTTTGTGTTTTAAATATTTCATAAAATGTCAAAATTTTAATAAATTCCTACATTATCTGACTGAACTTCGTTCCAATTGTTTTTTTAATGCAATGGTTTATCATTACATACAAATTCTAATTAAAATTAAACTCTGTGATTCTCACACCTGTATCCCATGCGACAGAAGTATCAGCTCGATTTTAAATGTATATTTTATATTATACCAATAAAGTATTAAGAAAAAACTTGAATTATAATAAAATAATATAATATAATATATATTTTTTTTCATAAATTTTATAAACTGTATAAATATAGGACGCGTTTGAGAAAACGGGACATTTTGGTGTCTCGAAGAGAGTTGTCGGGCCAGCAGGACAGATAGTGTAAATAAGGGACATTCCCGTACAATATGGGACATCTGGCTATTATGTAATCTACGTCTTACAAGGTAGACAGCATACGAGAGCAAAAATATGTCAGTAGTCAACATATTAGAGTAGCACCCTGAAATTTCAATTTTTAACACCTCTAAAAAAAAAATTGAGACTTGTGATTTTACTAATTTTTTTTTTCTCTTTATTATTAACAAACATGATCTGTAAATATTATTTTACAATAAGTGTATGTGATGGAGGTAGCATGGCTTGAGTGACAGGAGATAAGAAGCCGCCCATTGGAGACACTTAAGGAGATTTTTCTAATATTTTGGAAATACGTTAATATCAGTATGCTTCAATAAAATGATCAAAATTTATTGCCTGTTTTATTATTGTAAAAATATTGAGGAATAATAAGAAAAACCATTGTATGGATTTTAAGATTTTCAATTAAATTAAAAATATAAACTTTAAACAGCTATAAAAAAAATTGAAAATTGGTATTTTTCCAATATTTTGATATCATGTTAATTAATATGTGAGTATACTTCTGTAAAATTTTTAGACCTTAAAACCAAAAACTACCAATTTTATCAAACATTATATACATAAAAATGAGAATTTTACGAAATATTCAAGGTTCTATATTTTGTAGAAAAATTAACAACGGTTCTGACATTTTACCATATACTCGTATTATTATATAAAATATTATTATGTAAAATGTTAGAACCATTATGTTAATTTTTCTACAAAATCGAATTTTTCAAAATTTCAGTTTTCGTGAAAAATACCGTTTTTTCGTAGTTTTTTCTATCGCATTGGATCATTTTAAGAAATTCGGAAAATAACCTAAGTATAGTACCAACTACATCCACTTTTCAACCGGAAACATGTGCTATTCGTAAAAATCGGAGCATTACTTAAATAATACATAACTAAAATGATTTTTCTATATCAAAAAAGTAAAATAAATTATTTATTAAAATGACAATATTCTATTATTTTTAATTTATTTTTACAGAGAATGTCCAAACATTTATGGAAAACTTTATAGTTTTTTTTCTACGGATATATTTAATTATCGATATAAGACAAGATTATATTATTTAGCAGATATTTTTCTTCGGTCAACGTAAGTAATCATATTTATAAATATCTTTAAGCAAGAAATAACTTGTCTGTATATTATAAAATCATACAAATATTTTATTATATATCTACAGATAAGAATAATAAAACAAATATAAATTTTGTATTTTTAATAATAAAAAAAAAAAGCTGATACTCCAGCCGCAGGGATATAGGTGTGCAAATTATAGTGTTTAATTTTAATTAGAATTTGAATGCAATGATAAACCATTGCATTCAAAAAAACGATTATTTTGAGTGAAGTTCAGTCAGATAATGTAGGTATTGATTAATATATTGCCGTTTTATCTACCACTCAGGGTCAGTTTTGAAAAATTCGAAAAATTACCTAAATAAAGTACCAACTATATACATTAGAGATGGGACTTTTCGTTCATTTAGGTGAACTAGTTCACTGAACGATTTGATAATACATTGATATTTCTTAGTGATTGGTCATGAACGAATTGCTCCAAAGGAACGATTCCGATACTGGAACAATTATAAGAACGATTCAACTTTCCTTCCACATTTCCACTCGAACAACCTAATCGTTCCTATGCTACACACATTGTTCACAACTAAAATAGGAGTCTGGATACGTTTGCTCAACAATACTTTTACCCGACATTAGGTTTGTCCGGCACTATATCAGATACCCAAAAATTGCTAATTTACCGTTTTTACAAATTGTGTCATTACATAATCGTTCAGTGAACAAAATACGAAAATTCGTTCGACGTTAAGTGAACGAGTGAACGAAGTTGTGAACGATTTAACAATTACGAAATCGTTTTGAACGGTGAACGATGAACGACTTCGTTCAATATCAATGAACTAGTTCAAATCGTTTACTTGGGTGAATAGTTCAATTGAACTAGTTCATCATGAACGACACATTTCTAGTATACTTCCACTTTCCAACCGGAAATATATGCTATTCGTGATAATCGGAGCATTATTTCGGGTATAGTAAAAGTGTCTTCATACTTAAAAACAAAAAAAGGACACACATCATTGTAAAACCAATACATTCTCCGCTTCGCTCAGAATCTAAAAAAGAAGGGATACAGGTGTAAAGAGGATAGTGTTGAATTTTGATTATAATTTGAATGCAATAACATTCGTGAAAACGATTTTGAGTGAAGATCATCAGATAAAATATGTATCGATTAAAATGTTTACATTTATCAGTCTCTACGTTCAATATAAATAATTTATCATAAAATCCCTAAATGAATCACCTAAATACAAAATACCCAAACTTGAGAGTACTTCGCTCAGAATCGTTTTTCGAATATGATTTATCATTGCATTCAAATTGTAATCAAAATTCAACAATATCCTCTTTACACTTGTATCCCTTCTCTTGATTTTTATACTTTAAACAATTGTAAAAAAAAAAAAAAAAAAAATCGTAAATGTTATAATTCACAATTAAATAGAACTGAGATAAGTAAAATGCATTTAACCTTCAATAAAAATTTTTGCTGTAAACGAATTGTGTCCCTAGGTTTTTTATAGATTACACTAGTTTCATCAAAGTAATATAAAATAAAAAGTATAAATAACTAGACAAATAATATTTATAATCTTGATTATTTACACACATTTTTATAATAGATATTAAACATTTTTTAAAAAAAATCGCAAAGTTCTTTTCAAGTGGAAGGGACGCTCGCTTTGCGGCACTTTTCTTGAGGATGGGGCTATGCCCCAAGGGACTACGGCATATCTACCTCATAGACCTGATACTGGTGCGGATAGGGAGTGGTTTCGTGTGACCTAAAACCTCGCTTCACGAGACCTTTGGATATTTCATATCATATTACATATCACTATAAGGAACACGACTTGTGTGCCTCACTTTTATTATTGGAACACAACTCGTGTATCTAACTTTTATCATTGGGACAACTCGTTAACTGTGAAATTTTCATGACGAAAAACGACATTTTTCACGAAAACTGAAATTTCGATGAATTCGATTTCAATATTTCACGATAGCACAGGCAATTTTGAAGTTAGAGAAGTGGCAATTTTTTTGAGTGTTCGCATAAGTACTATATACACATATATGTGGTATAATTTTGGATTCGTTACATTAATTTTTCTACAAAATATACAAAATATAGGACTTTGAATATTTCAGTAAAATTCTCGTTTTTATGTATATTATATTGTTTGATAAAATTGGCAATTTTTGGCATTAAGGTCTGACAATTTTACTGAAGTATTTTTATATATTACTTAAAATTAATTCAAAATATTAGAAAAATCCCTAATCTCAATTTTTTTTATAGCTGTTTAAACTTGATATTTTTAGTTCAAATGAAAATCTTAGAATCCATGCACGTATTGTTCTTATTTATTATTTCTCAATACTTTTACAATAAAAATGAATAAAAATAAAAAAATTTGCAAAATTTTATTGATTCCCAAATATATTTTATCTAACTCAGTTCCAATTAATTGTGAATTATTACATTTATGATTTTTTTTTTATAGCTGTTTAAAGTATAATAAAGCAATGGAAGAAGGGAGGCATACAGTTGTAAAGTGTGTAGTGTTGAATTTTGATTAACATTTGAATGCAATGATAAAATAATCATTGCATTCGAAAAACGATTCTGAGCGAAGTACTGACAGATTTAGATATTTAGGAGGTTTTTATGATAAATTTATATTGAATCTTAGAGACTGATAAATGTAAAAATTTTAATTAGTACATAATATTATCTGTTGAACATCACTCAAAATTGTTTTCATGAATGTAATGATTTATCATTGCATTCAAATTGTAATTAAAATTCAATATTATCCTCTTTACACCTGTATCCCTTCCACTCCAGTGTTCCTTCCCTTGCTTTTTTTTTTCATTGAAAATATAATTTATGAAATATATGTTTTAATTAAATTCTAAGTACATAATTTTTATTTATTTTAGTCATTTACCTGAGATGTTAGTCGCTGCATTTATTAAACGTATGGCTAGACTATCATTGATTGCACCACCTACAGACATACAAATTATGGCTGCATTTATTGGAAATTTACTAATTAGACATCCATCATTAAAAGTTTTAATTCAAAGTGATTCTATTAGTAAGTTTGAACAGTTTTATTAAGTATGCTCATTGTCATTAGTCATTACATTGTTTTTGAATGACTATATATTTTTAAATCAATGTAAAATTAAAATATAATTACTATTTTAATAAATAAATGTATAATTTCTAGTTGACTCAGACCCTTATATATTTGAAGAAAAAGATCCACTCAAATCAAATGCGTTAAATAGCTCCTTATGGGAACTTGTATCTCTAAAACAACATATTCTTCCAAATGTGGGCAAATCCTTAAATTTTTTATATAAAAAATTACCGCAAGTTGAGTGGGACATAAGTGAATTATTAGACAACTCATATGAAAGTGTAAGTAAAAACTGGTCTGGTAATGGACTCCCCTCCCAGAACCACTGTAGCGATCATTATTTTTTATATATTTATATTTTGTTTTTTTATTCAGTAAATTTATTGATTATTTTATTATATAGAGAAAAAATTTTGGATCCCCATACTTTTGTTCAAAATATACCACTGTTTATAATTATTCATTTTGTAATATTTTCACTTATAATTAGAGCCCGGATTTATATGCATTCGCATGTTTGTACTAAATGTATGCATGTCTATGGAGGTTTAAAATGTCCACGGTTCATATCAAACCGAATTTAAACACCAAATTTTATATTGCATATTTTGCATATTTCTAGGGTTATTGCATATTTGTTCATAAATGCATATGACATGTATATTTAATTGGGTTTAATAAATTATCTATTTGAATTTACAATAAATTTAGTAATTGTCTCACTGTATGAGATCGGAGCACAAATAAATATGATAATTGAGAGTAACGTAGAGATATTAACGTATTAATAACAAAAGATCACATACACTCGCGTCATACTGCATGCTATGTTGTAATCATTTTATAAATAATCACATTGTGTATTCGTGTATCGTTATATTTTAAAATCTTACTTAGATAAATTCATAAATAGTATTTGTAGAATATAGATTATCGATGGGCCTGTGTTGATAGGAATATTTTAGAATATTCTCAAATATTCCAATTACCGGTCGTCGGAAATTCCCAGCCGGCCGCCGTGTTGACCGGCGATAATAGCCACCACCCGGCACGGTGACAATTAATTAATATTTAATACGCAGTAATCGTTCATAGTTCATACGTCAATGTGTTTGACCGCGGTGGTGTTTATTTAGCCCGTTTGAAAAAAAAGACAAAATGCCAAAAACTAAGTCTAATTTGAGTTCATCCATAATTCAATGGGTTGAGCCTTATAAAATATGGAAAAATATATTATTGTTAATTTGTTATGAAAACTATTGTTAACCTATTTTAATATTAAGTATTGTTTTGACAAATTTTAAAATTTATATTGTAAATGTTTAAAATATTTATAAAAGGCTTGTTATTTTGGTTTTGATTTTATTAAGTATTCTAAAAGATTAGATTAATTTAAATGATTTGCAATATATAGCAGTGAATATAATCATTTATTTTGTTTTTGATAAAATATTTAAAATTTTCCTTGGTATAAAAGTGTGGTTTAAAAAAAAAACACATTTTACAAAGTGGTAACATAATGCATATAATTTACATATTTAACCACTTTTTCTTTACATATTTGCATCATATTTGACACTTTTTAATTGCATATAAATCCGGGCTCTACTTATAATTATAATGCATATTTATAAAATTTATATTTATTAAAATAGTTGTATAGTTTTCTACCCATATATTCTATAGTAATGTTATCTTCAATTTATATCCTAAAAATTATTGTATCTAAATTACATCCATATAGGTTTAAACTTTAAAGACTTATAAATTTTAATGAATAGAAGACCTTTTATATTGTAGCGTAAGCTATTTCTATAATATATTTATTATTTATCAATTGCTTTGTCAGATTATAATTTAATTCTGTAGTTATAAATTATAATTTTGATATATTCCTCATTCAAGAGACTAAAACAATAAATGTCCTTATAAAAAATCAAATCAAAAAGAAAAAAGCCGAACTGGATATTGCTATTCTGCTGTGGAAGGGATATAGGTAAGGAAAGGATAATGGTGATGCTATAGTATTATGTTGTATATTGATCTACTACCATCTCCCTACCAGGTATGGAAGAAACCTAAGGGTACCAAGTAGAAATTCTGCCAAATAGGTGTTCGAACTGGACCTTTTAGTCTCTCCCAGACATTCTGTGGCTCTGTGCCATACGATAATAATTCAATAGTATTTTTCCCTAATATATCAATAAATATACCATTAAAACATTAATACCTAATAATCAGTATAAGTAATCATTATCACTACATTTTCTCACTATTAGACTAATATTATTGATAATTTAATGTTTTTTACAAAAAAATAATTTACATCATATTGATTGATTTAATCGTCTGCTACTATTGACTATTGTTGTCATTACCTTATTAGTTAATGTCTATCACTAATTTATACCTATATTTGACTGAACTATGCTCAATAGTTTTTTTTTAATCCAAATCTTAATGAAATTACAACATAATAATATAACATCACCATTATTCTTTTCTCACCTGTATCCCATCTACAGAAGTATTCAGTTCAGCTTTTTATACTTTAAACAGCTAAAGAAAAAAAAAATTATAAATGTTATTACATAATTCACAATTAATTGGATTTGATTAAGTAAAATGTAGTTCAGATTCAATAAAATATTTAGAAAAAATTGTCGATTTTAACATTATTATAAAATATTGAAATATAATAAGTATCCATATAAATTCTTTAAATATTGATTTTACTCAAATTTCAACTTTAATTTTATATAACTTTATTAAAAATTGATAATTGATATTTTTCTAATATTCGGGAAATACGTTAGCCAATATGTATGTATGCTACATTAAAATTATTTATCAATTATATATAACTTAATTGTAAAATACTGAAAAATAATAAGAATCCACAAATATATACCATAAATATTAAATATCAATTTTACTATAATTTCAACTTAAAACACATATAAAAAAAAATTGAGACTTGAGATTTTTCTAATAATTTGGAAATACGTTAATTTATATATCAGTATGATTCAATAAAATTATCGAAATTTTTTGCCCGTTTTATTATTGTAAAAGGATTGATTAATAATAAGAAAATTACGTGTATGGATTTTAAGATTTTTGATTAAACTAAAAATATCAACTTTAAACAGCTATAAAAAAAAATTGAAAATTGGTATTTTTCTAATATTTTTATATCATGTTAATTAATATGCGAGTATACTTCAGTAAAATTTTTAGACCTTAAAACCAAAAACTACCAATTTTATCAAACATTATATACATAAAAATGAGAATTTTACAAAATATTCAAGGTTCTATATTTTGTAGAAAAATTAACGGTTCCAACATTTTATCATATACTCGTATATATAAAAACGAATTCGTCGAAATTTCAGTTTTTGTGAAAAATACCATTTTCTCGTATTTTTTTTCTATCACATTGTGTCATTTTTGAGAAATTTGGAAAATAACCTAAGTATAGTACCAACTACATCCACTTTTCAATTGGAAACATGTGCTATATTCGTAAAAATCAGAGCATCATTTCAGGTAGTAAAAGTGTCTTCAGATATATATATAGTCATTATTGTAAAACCAATACATTCTTCGCTTTGCTTAGATCTAAAATAATTTTAAAATGTTATTAATTTAAATTTTATTAAACTACGATCTGTATTTTTTAGATGATTAATGAAGAATGTAAGAAGGAGATCCAAAAATCAAGTTTAACATTTGAAAAACCTACTTCATTTGCTTTACCATTGTCAAACCATATAGATGATTTGTGGAATTTTAATTGATAAACTATGTATAAATGATAAATGTATGTTATTTCTTGAATATTATACAAATTCTTAATTATATTATAATAATAGAGATAAATTAATATGTGTCCCAATTGTTTAAATTTATTTAATAACTAAATATAATATAAATTCTTTTAAGAGTAAAAATTATAAGTTTAGTATTTTCATATAAATTTAATTTAAAATAAATATATTTTATTAGCAAAGCAGAATGAATTCCTAAAAAGTTATATTCATTAAGTTTAATTTATTAATTACAATATTCTTTATTTTAAAATGTATTAATTTGGTAATTGTATTTTTACTTATAGTTTAGATCAAAACTAAAATCCAATAACATACACAATTATATAAATATACACCTACCAATATATAGTATATGTATGTCATTAATAATTAATAATCAAAGTAAATAATTAATAATTCATTACCAATATACTCAATAAAGGCAAGGCAAGGCAAGGCAAGGCAAAAAAAAAAAATTTAATAAAAAATATTTCTTTATGTGAATTACATATAGAAAATATTAGAAATACATATAATCTTACATAAGTTTATAAAAAGAAAATTATACACTTGAAATTTTCCTTAACATATCACAGACTCAAAAGCAGTGAAAAATATTAAAATAACAAAAATAAAAATGTCAATACTTGTGTACATTTTTTGATATGATTAATTAAATATTTTTATAATTTAAATAAGCTTAATTTTGATTGTAAACTATTTAAAATGTATTTCTTGTTCTAGGACAAAATAAATATTACAAATTATTTTAAATTTAAATTATGGTAAAAACATAGGAATCAAATAAAATTTATAATAAGTAATTGTTTAACTTATTTATGGTCATTGGTTGTCTTAAAAAATTGTATATATACATATATATCTATAAACATATTAATCATTTTCTTTGTACATTAGTTATTAATAATAAAATAATTATGATTTATGACAACATTTATTTAAAATTGTATGACCACAAATGTTAACTTTAAGCCATATATATAACATACATAAATAAATAGCACTTAATACTTTTATCATTTGGACTAAAATTTGGACCTTATCTTTCATATGAAAATTTATTGACATTTTTCATGGAAAAAGATTTAACCAGACCGTGTTGTTAAAGCTGCCATAAATACTCCATAACTACTGCGGTCCGATTTAATATGTTGCACTTGATGCATAGTAAGCAAACATTTACTAGAAAATTGTTTATCACAAATAACACAAATATATTTCTCCGCCTTATTTTCTTTGTGTTTAAATTTTGAAATGCAATGAGCAGAGTTTGATGACTGATCATCTGAAGATACCAGTGATATGTCATCAGCATTACACTCTGTTTTAATACTTGACATAAATTGACTGTCATGTTCTATTTTTGGAATACTGCTTTTTGTACTATTTGGAATGTCTTGAATTTTTATAATGTTGGTGGTATTTATTTTTTGTTTTATGCTTTCCAAACTATTATCAATACTAACATAATTTTCATTCTTTGTTTTAACTTCTGTTTTTTCTGAATTTGAAGATCCAGAATCAGATGAAGATTTTGAAATATTGTTTACAACTGCTCTAGTATTTATGTAACACCTTTAAAAAAAAAAAATTAGAATATTTAAATTGTTAAGCACTATTAAAATATTTGTACCTTTTTCGAGTTTTTCGAGTATTTAATGTTTCAAAATCCATAAGTAGAGCTGCATTTAAACGATCTTTAATTCTTTTATTAGTTTTAGTTTTTCTCAACTTGTATTTTCTATAAATGTCATTATAAGTATTTAACTTATAATTAGTTTCAGTTATATGACATGAAATATTATTAAAATGCTTTCGAAAATCTAGCCACGTCTTAAAACTTTTGTAACAACCACGACATATCACTTGTTCATCATTATCAAAATAATAAAAACATACTCGTTCACATATCTAAAATATATTAACAGTATCGTTATAACAAATTATTAATTAACATTAATAATCAAACTTAATACTTACATTGTTTTCTTGATCAATAGTAGTAGCACTAAAAAAAATTAATAGTTATATTTAATTAAGAACTTCAAAAGTTAGTTTATAAGTGTAACTTAAGTAATATTTTTTGTATATAATATTGGCTATTTATTGATAAAAAAAACAGTAAATAAAATATATATATTAAATTTACTTCAAATTTTTCCTTGGTGATAAACCAACATTTTTTAAAAAATTTTGTTTACGAAGACGTTCTTTCATTGCTGGCTTCATCTGGAAAACAAATTATAAATAGTTTATTAAACTATGTAAATATATCGTTATCCTTATCACATATTTAACCACCTAAGTATATTTATATTGGAAAAATAAATTGAAGTATACTGTATAGATAATTTTTAATACTATGCAACAACCTTATTATGACCGTTTTATATTTTGACAATTTTATATGATTATACTCGAGGATTTTTCTTTTAAATAAGTTGAAATATATCTATATACAATAAAATATATTTATATACGTCAATACTATTTCAGAGATGCTTGTGTAAAACATATATATAGAATACTTATCAAAAGGTTAATATTATACATACTAATAAATTTTAAGTAATCCAAATAGTATTGCATAATATACATCTGAATACTAATTATTGTTACTAAACACTTAAGATGAAATTTATAATGGATGTACCTACATTGTATTCAATTAATAGTATAGGATATAAAATATATTTTTTTTTTTTGGAAATTTCATTTAATTATATTAATTTATATTTATATTTATGTACAACACAAAACATTTTTAAACAACTTTATCTTTCGAGAATGGGACTTTTTAACGATACCAATTTAGAAATGCTCTTTCAGTCATAGATTATTAGGTGATGCTGTTTTAACGATAAAAAAAATATATTATACTAACTATTTATGGTTTGAGGTTAGATTACAATAAAATATTACATAAATAATCAAATTTATAGATAAACCTATATAAAAAAACAAAAATTATTTAAGAGCTAAATTAATTGATATGCCTCTAAGGAATGTTAAAATATAATTTTGGTCATAACTATTTACTAATTTTAATATTGATTAGATATCTGTCTCATTCTCTCTCTCTCTCTCTATATATATATATATAATGCACATACCTATTATTGGATACACACCACTTAATGCTAGCTATATAAAATTACATAAAGGTGGGGAAATAACATTGGAGCAACTTTAAAAGTCCCATCACAATCAGATTTTAGAACTTTTCCAAATATAAAAATCATATTACACTCTTGTAGTTTTGCCCACTATCAGCTAATAAACAATTTTCATTCACTCCATCAATATTGGTGCAGCTGGAGCAAAGTTTTCTTTATTTCTTTTTTCTTTGAATTAGTTTTTATAAAGTTTCAGTATTTAAAATAACTCTCTTTATAGGTACAAATAATCTATTCAAACAGGTATTCGTAATTATAAGAAATAATGTTTTTAGTGGTATATTTTTGCTGATTGATAACCCTAATATACATTTCCCTATTAATTATAAAAGTTGTTGTCTCCATAGTATCATTGCTCTTTCTTGCATTTTAGTTACTGCAATATCTGCTTTAATAATTGCACACTTCAGAATCATGTCTATGCCCTTTGATTATTTCCATTTTACCAACATTAGTATGTACCAACATTAGGTAGCATTGCTAACCTAACCTTTCTTTGACATTTCCAAAATTGTTTTTCACCATTTGGATTCAATTTAAGATACATGTGAAACTATCGTAGTTTAAAATTTTGCAATTGCATTTAATTTCAATCAGCACCATTACACTATTACACTATTACACAATACTACTGCTTAGTATATACTGAATATCATAAGAAGTTCTCAGATTATCTATATTACATTAATAATTTAAGTTAGGTATTTGGTAATTTGTACGAAACTAAAATAAGTGTTTATCAAAAATGATAAAAATTAAAAACTTTAATAATCTTAAGGGGATTCAAAGCGTCGATTTTCTTTCTCTGTCAAACACACATAAAGTATAGGGATTTAGACGTTTTCTACTTTCAACATTACAATCGATCTAGTTATGCGATAAGGGATCTGAAAATGGATTTGAATTCGTTAGAAAGTCTACTTTAGATCAACTTTCCCACTTTTTCATTTTTTTTGTCCTAAATTCTTCAAATATTGAATATTTATAAATTTTTTAAATAAAATTTGTTTTAACAATGAGAAAAAAATTTAAAAAAAGTGGGAAAGTCGATCTAAAGTAGACTTTCTAACAAATTCAAATCCGTTTTCAGATCCCTTACGCATAACTAGATTGATCGTAACGTTGGAAGTAGAAAACGTCTAAATCCCTATCTTTTATGTGTATTAGACAGAGAAAGAAAATAAACGCTTTGAATCCCCTTAAACCAATAAATAAGGAAAGTATAATATTCGACTGTTATCATCAAAATAACATCGCCCAAATCAACGATAACCAAAACAGAATCACCTACATTGTATGTAGAAGATAATTCACTAAACATAATTACTATTTCTTGATATATTAAATTTTTACTGTGTTTATTAAGTATAAAAATAAATTTAAATTTAAATTGTATTTATATAAAATATATATTTTAGTATCTACACATTTCATCATAGAACGAATAAATAATTAATTAATTAATCGATTAATCAAATTTTAAATGAAAAACAAATCATTTATTCAAGCCATCATACACATAACTTTACATGCATAATATAGTATTATGTAGGTATATTCTTACAACATACTGTACATTTTTATGTGGAAAATATTATATAACTTTGAACTTGCTAATAAAACAGAAAACTTAAATAAAATAATTAAAAAAAATAAATTACACTATACCTAATCCTCAAAACATTAATCGAAAATAATTGACACAAGTAAAAAAATAATAAGATTGGAAATTGCTCAACAAAATTGATACGTTTAAAAATAAATATATAAAATTAAAATTAAAATAATAAATCATAATAAATACCATGGGCAATTTAATGTTATGAAAAACAATTACGGAATTTAATAACAGAATACATTAATCATTTTACTTATGTAATATTATGGAATAAAAAATCGTAATTCGTGTAAGGTACCAAAATATTTATTGCAAAATTTTTAACAGAGAAGACATAAATAATAAACACTATCACAAGGATCCTCAAGACATAGAATTACGATTGCCTCATGTCTACACACAGTACACAGAAATAGACTAAATATATTTTATATTATATTATAATTTATATTTGTGTCTACAATTCTACATGTATTCCTTTAACGCTGCACACTCACCCGCACCTGTTATTATAATCACATTCACATGACGATTTTTCGGGAAATCCGTTTTGATACATTTTCCAGACATTTCGTGTACCTTTCCAGAAAATCAAAAGATAAGCCCCTATGCACGTGAACGACCACGCCACAGATGAAACAAATTAACGAAAAATCAACAAGGCCTCGAGTAAATGTACCTATAGTTTATCCAAAACATGAATTCGTCTACCAACATCATTTCATAAGAGGAACGACCACAACGCACGTCCCGAAAGTGCGACTCACGCGTAATTCTGCATCAAGAGACAAGAATACTATGAGAACATCGATACAAACCTTTACCGTTGAACATCAGACCACTTACTGTCCACACTCATTCATAAGAACCTGGAATTGATTAGAAATTCTGATCTCGACTTCTTTGGTCGTTCGACAGTGGACCCGTCAAGCTCAGGAAACGAGACCAGTTAAGGGAACCTTTTCAAGAAGCGCGCTGCGAATCGGAAAGAAGCAGAACATGCTCATCGGCCAATGCTCATGCACACTAAGCACTAAGCAGGCGGCTGCGGCGTAGCAGATAGCGACAGCGACAGGCATTAGCGAGCGCTCGTGTCCATCAGTGTTACCGGTATGACGGGGATAAAATTATGAGACGCATCCGAAGCGATGATAACATATTAGCTTGCAATTTTCGAGTATGTCTATCCGCAGGACATTAGAGCACCACGTTATCATTTTGTTGTTATCACCTGTAATATTATCAGGTTGTTAAACTTTAATGTTAACTGTGATAATAATTAATAATATGTAATATTCTTCATATAATTTTGGTAAATTTAATAAATCAAAAATTGTTTGTAGAAAATAATAATATATAAAATAAATATAAAATAAATATAAAAAAAATAATATATATAATAATTTGTAAAGTTTTTGTGAATAAAAAATTAAATTAAAAAATTTATTACAATTAAAATTACAACTTTATAACTTGACATTATCACTTTTTCTTTTTTTCTTTTTAAATAGTATAATACATAGTAGTATAGTACAAAACTACATACTCGTAGATAATAAAGAATTATTATAATATAATAATAAAATATAATAATATTCTTTATTATCTGTGTACATATTACATATTATTATCACAGATAACATTAAAGTTTAACAACCTGATAATATTACAGGTGATAACAACAAAATGATAACGTGGTGCTCTAATGTCCTGCGGATAGACATACCCGCAATTTTCTGTGGTCAAAATATGTTAAGGGCGTTGGATACCACCTTATGTTTTAGTCATTTTAGACCAATAAGCCAGACAAAATTAAAGATACTTATAATATTCCAATTACAATTTTGTAAACAAATTTAAAATCGTTGATTACTCTTCTATGACTTTTAGGAAACAGAAATTTTATATTTTGATTATAAATAATTTTAAAACATACTTTAAATTTTTAAAATTACTTAAATATAATTTCAAATTTTTGATGGGAATAAATGTTTATATCAGAAATTTACTTCCTAGAAAACATAGTAAACAAATCAATAAATTTATTACTTTTTACAGATCAGAAAACTTTTTTTTTTTAATATGTGAAATTTTGTCTAGCTTTTTCGTCTTCATAGATGTAAAGTAACAAAATAAATATTTTGTTAATAATAATAAAAATACTTGTGCATGCGAGTGCGAGAATAATATTGCGCGTCGCCCGTATAGGTATTTCCAGTATCTACTCACACTAATGATCGTTTATTACTAACACAAAGCACATTAAAAATAAAATTGAACCTAAAATTGCCTATATAATACATGTAATATAATACATGTATCCAACGCCCTTAAGAAAAAGAAATAGGAAAAGGAACTCTAAAGCCTGAATAAGTGAATAGTGAATTCGGCAGTCTGGCTAATTAATATTAAGTGATTACTAAATACTCCATTACTGCTATTAGCTATTATGAATAGTCCATTTATAAATAACGATTGATATTATACGATAATTCAGAAATGATTATTTCAATTTCCCTAACCCAAAATCAGTAAGTCCTAGTCTCTTATTTTCTCTCCAGTTGAATTTCCTAAGTGAATCTAAAGGAATAAAAATTCAAAATTCCTTTTTTGCTTTAAATTGAACAATCAAAACATTCATTTATCGTTTATTACAATATAATGTAATAATTATTATGCACTTATTATACCTACATATTATATTATAATGTACCTATATGATATTGTTATGTTCCGAACTTGAGGTTGTATCCCTTTGTCGGTTTAGTTTACATTTTTGATAGGGGTTCGTCCTTTAGAATGTTGAAAATAATTACACGATGATTTTGGTTATTTAATTATAAGTTTTATTGAGACGATTTAACAATATAAAAAAAAAAAATTTTCTTAACTTAGTTTTATAATTATAACTGTTACTATTGACACGCTGTGGGATCGACTTACTACTCACAGCGTCGTCGTATATCCTTGCGACGACGACGTTCCCTAAAATGCTTAATCGGCAATTTACATATTAGGTACATGTTAATATTACTTAAACTAAAGGGTTCATAACAATATATCTATGAAATTTTTATACATTTATTATTTATAAAATTATAGTGTATAAATAGTTGCTATAAGTTATATCATACTAAATTAATGTTAAGTCGTTAACTTAACGATCAGTGATCACTATTCACTATAATATCGTCTACAATATCTATATTTAAATTTCGTAATCAAGTACAGAAGTATATATACCTACAACCTACTGTATACCTACTGTATAGTGCATACATAGCCACATATGTAATTTGCATACCTACTTACTAGGTACTATAAAATATTTTTATAATTTGTTAATCTATTTGTTTTTGTGAGAATGGAAAGAAATCTAGATTCAAGAACTTCAAATGCAAAAATGCAAATAAATAAATTATGTATTCCAAATGTATTGACATTTTTCAAAATTAATAATTATTCAATACATTTAATGAAATTATGAACGTTCTTATGTTATGGTTAATAATTATTGATTATTCATAAATTTGTATTAAACCCATTTAATAGTATAATACTCGTACCTTTACTTACCTACCTACTACCTAGGTACCTATTTACTTTTATATAATACCTGTATTATATTAATAGCCATAGGTATAATGTATGCCATATGCATAATATGTTATAATTTATGTGTACTTACCTGCGTATTATGCAATAAACATATGATATTCGCTATTTTGATCGATAATACTAATACACTCTTATGTTATACACTTATACGTTATACATAAGGATAAAGGATAAACTTAACACCATGATACAAACTACCTACAATATATATATAAAAAAAAGAGTTGATACTCCTGCCGCAGGGATACAGGTGTGCAAATCTTAGTGTTTAATTTTAATTAGAGTTTGAACGTAAAGATAAAGCATTTCATTCGAAAAAACGATTCTGAGCGAAGTTCAGTCAAATAATGAAGGAATTGATTAAAATTTTGACATTTTTTATGAAATATTTAAATCGCAAAATTATATGACATATACAGGAACTTTATAAATACACATATATTATGTGTAATACAACCTACATAAATAAACACCCTATAAAATTTTCTAGTCTCTTACTTCAAAATTGCCCGAGTTATCGTCAAATATTGAAATCGAATTCGTCGAAATTTCAATTTTCTTAAAAAAAAATGTTGATTTTTCGTTGTTTTTTTACCGTATTGGGTCAATTTTGAAAAATTCGAAAAATGACCTAAATAAAGTATATTACAACCAATTTAATTACCAATTACATCCACTTTCCAACCGGAAACATATGCTATTCGTGAAAATCGGAGCATTGTTTCGGGTACCTAGTAAAAGAGACTGAGACTTCAAAAATAAAAATAAATAAATAAAAAATAAGACACATCATTGTAAAACCAATACATTTTTCGCTTCGCTGAAAATCTAAAATAAATTAATAAACTAGTAACTACTTAATTTTTATCATAAAATAAGTGTTGACATCTTAAAATAATTATAATTATATATATACGTGCATTAAATAATAATTTTATATAGTTAATTTATGTAACTAGGGCATTAGGCATTATACGCATAATATACTATTAAATTTATATATATATGTATATAGACATAGATAATAAGGTAATTGAAAATGTCTAATTACGCCCCTGCAATTGTGCTCTGTACTCGAGGCATTTCTGGTCGACCCCTAATGCATGTGTTTTATGTTTCAAATCCTCATCTATCAAATTTACTTGTTCTGTAAGAATATTATGCATAGCCCTAAAAAATATATATAAATTAACACCTATATTTTAATGTTAATTTTTATTTTAGGTATAAGTATGCATCATACTTGGTTTGATTTAATTTTTCAGTCAAAATTCTGATAGTATTATCAAGTTGAATATTTTCTTTATGCAATACAATAGTTGTTTTATCAAGACATAGTTCAGCTCCAATTCTATATTGTCTTTCTTCACACCGTGTGTCAATTAATTTTTTAGAATTTAATTTCCTATCCAAAGCATTTTCCAAGTTTTTGATTTCTATCAAAAATTTTTCTTTGTCAGCTAACATCTTTAAAATCAATTTAATATCATGTTTATATAATAATCATATATTCATATTTCATATTCATTAAATTATATTTGTTTTACATTTAATTTTTGCCATTCCAATTCATTTTTAATTCTTTCAGTATCAAAAATTCGTTTTCTAAGAGCATAATTTACATTATCATTTTGAGCTCGAACATCATTTTTAGTTTTATCTCGTGGTACATACATAGTTTCACGTAATTTTTTTGAATTAATTAATTCATTTTCAATTCTTCGTTTAATACTATTACATTGCTGAAGCCATTTTTCGTATGAAATAAAACTATCGTCCAAAATAATAATTAGTTAATTTGATTGATAGTCATTAAAAAGTTTAAAGTAGGTACTTATATCTATGTGTAAATGCTAGCTTATAATATATACATAATATTAATCCACTACACTTGATTAGACTAGGATTTAATATTAATTTAATACATAATTATGCAATATCAATTAATAGTTGAAATTAATATAGTAACAGTTTATAAATTAATATTTTATTATCATTTCTATTAATTATAGGATAAAAACCAAATCCTATGATAACCCTTTAAAAATTATAATTTAACCATACTTTTTTGGAATTCTTAATGGATCTGGTTTAAGAGAAATATGTTTTGAGTCTTTGGTCATTTCCAACAAATTAGTATCAATTTTTATTGTATTTTCTTTATTATCTAAGTCTTCAGCAATATTGATTCTTAACTCTTCTAATTTGTTAATCTGTTCCCATGCAGTACTGCATATTTCTGTCAACATTTTTTTCAATTTTTCCAAAGTATGTTGTTCCTTAAAAACCCATTAGTATTAATTAAGATATTTATAAATTGTAATTATTAAATTCATACATTTTTTATTTCAACAGATGCAATATCATAACATAAATCTACACCACCTCGTTCATCTCTTATACTTGAACAATGATTAGTAATAGTGAAATTCAAATTTAAAAATTCAAGAACTTGTTCAGTTTGATTTTTTTCAAATCTCATATCTTCAATTTCTTTTTGTAAGTTTGTATAATAAATTTCAATTAATTTTTTCCATCGTGTTATTTCTATTCGTCTAAAATTTTTTATACATTTTATCTGTTTTAAAATATAAAAACATAATACATACCTGTCAATAATTTTAAAATTAGTATGGTGAGTACCCCAATTTGTAGTGACATCTGTATCATTTCTTAACATGTGAGATTCATTTCTTAGTTCGAATGCATTACGCCTATGGTTGTCACACGATTCTTTTAATTCAGTTACTTTATAATACCAGTCAGATTCAGCTACTTTTGGTACAGGTTTTTCAAATGTTATTATAGACATTGCAATATTGTATACTTGTCTTATTACTTTTCAATAGTTACAATATATTTTAAAAGAAAAATAAATTTTCATTGGGTATTCTGGTTTATTTTTAAAGAAAAATAATTTGTTAATTAATTTGACTAATCAAATAAACAAAACACATTAAAATTAGTATTAAAAAAACTATATTATTGAACACACAAAATCTCTAATGGTTACTATATCAACAATAACTTAATACTTTTACATTTAAAAGAGTAGTTGTAATAATGTAAAATATAATTATTGCATAACTTTTAATTAATTGAATTAATGTGAGAAGTATGGAAAAAATATTGTTATGACACATCCAAACAAAAATTATATTAATAAAATTGATGTGAGTGATGGAAATCTAGTAGAAGTATTAACTATGGTAACTAATGCTTAATTGTAAGGAAAAAAGAAAAAAGCAAGGGAAGGGATAAAGGTATGCAATCATAGTGTTTAATTTTAATTATAATTTGAATGCAATGGTAAACCATTTCATTCAAAAAAAAACAATTCTGAGCAAAGTTCCGTCATATACCTAATGCCGTTTTTTTCATCATTTTTTCATAACATTTTCGATTTACTAAAAATATCAAATTTAAACAGCTATAAAAAAATTGAGACTAGGGATTTGTATGTAAATAAAAAATATACTTCAGTAAAATTTTCAGACGATGCCAAAAATTTTATCAAACATTATATACCTAAAGACTAGAATTTTACGAAATATTCAACGTCCTATATTTTGTGGAAAAATTTACATAACGGTTTCAAAATTTTACTAAAATAAGTATAACTTAAATATAACTTATGTCAATACCCAATAAAATCTTGAAGTCTCTAACTTGAGTTAGGTTAACTTGCCAGAGTTAATGTGAAATATTTAAACTGAATTTGTCGAAATTTCAGTTTTCATGAAAAATACCATTTTTTGTCATTTTGTCCTGTAGCTAATTCCAGAGAATTGGAAAAAATAACCTAATAATATTATGTATATATCTCCGAATGATTAGTTAATTCTCATTATAGACCTTAGTCTTTGATCAATAATCTATGATCTTTGATCAATGATCTATGATCTGTGATATGGCCAACCCCAGGGAGGTGCTCAAAGAAATATTATAAGATTTACGATGGAAATTTCAGTTTATAGATGGTTGCTATTAGTTTCAATAATATTATTATTATTTTGATTGCTATAAGTAACAATAATATTTATATTATCACTATGATTACCTACTATTATAAATAAATTTAGCTGATGAATCAAATTCGTCGAAGGAAAAATGTCCTTTTTTTGTGTGGCATGAGGTCAATTTTGAGAATTTCAAAAATGACCTTAATAAAGTACAAACTACATCCAATTTGCAATTGAAAACATATAGGTAACATTCGTGAAAATCGGAGCATTATTTTGGGTAGTGTCTTCAGACATAAAAAAAAAAGACACATCATTGTAAAACCAATACATTCTTCGCTTCGTTCAGAATCTAAAATAATAAATATAAAAATATAATTAAGTTGTAAACTAACTGTAACTGCAATTTTGTTAATTTTAATATAAAATATACAAAAAACACAAATACACAAATAGGTAATTATAATTATCTTTTAATTTATATTATATACATATTCATTAAAATGATTAAAATGAAATAAAACACAATAATTTATTATAATAAATATTCATAGTTATAAAATATAAAATTATAATAAAATTAAATAAACTTATCTAATTTATAAACACAAAAACAAGTCCATTAAATTCCATGTTATAAGTTATAACACATTAAGTAATTATTATATAAATTATCAGAAAATAATCATACAATTTTATATTATAAAATAATACTCATGCCTTAACAAACTATCATATAAAAAAATAAAATTAATATCAGCCTTAATCATTGTATATTTGGCAAAATATATGAAAATCAAACTTTTTAAAGGAAGTTGGAATTTAAAAATTGAATCATTAAATTTATACATATAAAAATAGTAATATATAGTACCTACTTTTATTATTTATATACAGAACATAGTTAGGCATAATTCAAAGATCATGCGACATATTGAAATAGGGATTTTGGATGTCCAAAAATTATTTAACATAGTTTGTTTTACAATAAATTTAATATTAATGAAATAGCTAATACAAATAACCTTAAAAGTTCTGAAATCAAAAATACTCATAATACGTTTTTAATTTATTCATTAAAATGAAGCCATTAACAATACCTGTATAATGTATATATATATATATATATATATATATATATATAATATACATGCTAATATAAGAAAACAAATATTTTGCAATAATTTTATATAGGTAGGTATTATTGATAATGGTTTAAATATAAATTACTATTTCAATAGTCACTCCTCACTCATTTATAATTAAACAATTATAATGTTTAGAGCACATCAACAGGTTCCTCATGTTTACGATTGGTCAAAAGAATTTCTGGTTCAACTTCTTCGAAACAATTTTCAGGACTATATTGATTTTTCTTGGAAATTTCCAATATGTAAGGATAAAATGAATGTAGAAAGAAAATTAAATGCAAAAGATTTTTCATAATAAATACTGATGCGTTTTGATTGAACACAATCCACATATATAATCGTATACCCAAAAAAGGCATTTGTATTAACATTAAATGTAAGAAATTATAACATATTGGTTGGGGAATACCCATTGGTTTGGCATCAATTTCTGGTTGAGACACACTGTATAATACCCACAATGGCAGCATAAAATTCAAGTAGGCAGTAGCATAGATCAAATACTCTAAATATCCAATATCAAATTTTTCCGATATGATTATTGATAATATTTCAACAGAATCAAAAATTTCTATTATCCATGCGTTTGTTGGCCATCTCTCACGGTTTACTTGTCGCCCAACACATTCAGCACTTACTAACAAATAAAATACAATGCCAGATATTCCAATAAGCAACTGAAAATAAAAATAACAATTTATAACAATGAAAACATATTATTATAAAGTAGTTCTATACAAACTTTAAGCATTTGTGGTCCCATAAAGTCATCATAACTAATCAACGATAAGACCTTATTAGAAAAAATTAACACGATTTTGGAAAACAAAAAAGTGACGTAAAAACTCCAAGTAATGCAGTTAAGATAAACAGGATACTTAGTCTTCAACTCTACTAGATCCTCAATTTTTTTGTTCTGATTGAATTTAAATTCTTTGTAACAGTTGACAAAAGTGTGGTAAAACAACAATGTCAACACAATATTGAACACTAAAAACAGTGCATTTGGATATCTGGAGTACCATGTATTTTGGAACACGATCATAACATAATAATCAAGGCTGAAGAACTGCAACAATTGCAAAATAAACAATGTTCCCGTATCCAGAATGAAGACAGTACGCATTTTATTCATTGTTGATAGCCAAATGAATTCCTTCACGATTTGTAATGAATAATACCTTAACCGTAGGGGTTATATATTATATATATAATATAACTACTTACTAATTAGGTATTATTTATGATAGTTAACTTTCAGTCATGTTTAAAGTATCATTATTATTATTGAAAAATACGAACTTTTAAATTAGGTACTATAATTATACAAGACTAGAACGAAGAACGATTATCCACTAGGCACTAATAATGACTAACGAGTGAATAGTAAAATAACTATATAAATTAAAAACATAAATCGCACAGAAAAGGAAAAATTAATTAAAGTTAATGAATAAAACAAAACAATAGCTTTTGTTATCTAAATCCAATGCTTTAATGTTTACTTCCATTTCCATTGTTTAGTGTTTATATTATTTTGTACGAACTACGAGCAAGCCGGTAAATTTATCAATATAATCATGACAAAATAGATAGGTATGTCAGCAACAATCATGTTTTTCACCAATTATGCGCACCACGCCTACTGTAGTTCTCCTCGTTTCATTGGTTGTGAAACTAGTGATTTTGTACAATCACAGAGTAGATTAACAATCATAAGATTACCGCCAAAATATAAAAAATATAAAATATATTTTCTTTAAAAAACTATATACATAGGTAATATAATTATATGTTTTTCGTGCATCGTGATTATCATTTATTAACACACGAGTTATTAATTTATAAAAAAATATTTCATATTTTTATTTTATTTTTCTTGTGTATTGAACATTTTATTTTATTACGATCATGTCTTTATGTAATTTTCCAAATTGTTTGACTGGTGGCAGAAGTAAAAATAAGATTAAATAATATGAACAAAAAATGAAATACTAAACAATTATTAAAAAAAGCACACATTTAAAAAAAAAATTTACAAGATAAATTAGAGTAAAAAAAATTTAAATTGTAATTACTTATTTGTAATTTAATATTATTGTTTAACTTTAAATAAATACAATTACTATACAATTACAATACTTCAATCTCAATGTATTATCATATGTTTTCATTATACTCGTACATGACATAAACAAATCACGGTCACGAAAACGTGCGGATGACTGCAACGCACCGTGTGTCGATTTTTCTAAAAACCAGTGGGCCTCAATATTTGATCTATCACAATTCACAATTCACAATAGTAGATAAGTATTATACGTTTTTAAAATAACCTGCAACGTTCAAAATGTCTTTTGACTCTTGGTGCCACAATTGTGAATATTTGTGATACATTTATGCATGACAAAACATGCATTTATGTATCTTAAATCGTGGTGCATGCGGTACGCGAAATTTGAAATCGTGTCACACTCATAGTCGGCTCCATAGACTTATAATATTATTATTATAATTATAACTATACTTATACATATACTTATACATATACTTATACATATATATAAGTATATATACATATACTTATATTACTATTATAAGTCTATGGTCGGCTCATTTAACTAATCTGTGATTTAACTAAACTCCTCTTCACCGCTCAGATATCACGTGATAAATGATAATTTTATGAAAACGTGATAACCCACTAGTATTTTGTTATCACCGTTATTATAATATAATTTATTATAGTAAAATACAAATAAATAATTATTATAAATAAATAATGAATATGAATATTATGAAATTATGAACGTAAAGTTCACAAAATTGGCACCAAGCTCATTTATTTATTAAATAAATAAAGTATTAAAGTGATTATTATTGAATAATTGTGATTTATTAATCATAAAGAACCAAAACCAAATAAATAATATAAAAATATTTATTGTATAGATTATATCACATTTATTGTATAAACATAGTATTTATTTATGTGTTATATGTGTACCTATATGGTTCCTATACGTGTGATAAAATTTTGCATTTTAAATATTTCATAAAAAAATGACAAAATTTTAATCAATTCCTTCATTATCCACTGAACTCAATACATTATTATTATTAGTATTGATACATTAGTATTGAGTTCAGTGTCATTATCTGATTGAACTTCGCTCAGAATCGTTTTTCGAATACAATGGTTTATCATAGCATTCAAATTCTAATTAAAATTAATGACTATGATTTGCATAGGTATCCATCCCATACGACAGGAGTATCGTCTTTTTGAAATGGTGTCTTTTACACACCACGATATTCACGATATTATTTTTTATTATAAAATATATTTTACATTTTTTATACATTAATATTAATATTATTTTAAATAAATTCACGTTTTTATTGTGTACAGTAAATTGTATATA
Organism: Tetraneura akinire; assembly: GCA_021307375.1. Taxonomy (NCBI): domain Eukaryota; kingdom Metazoa; phylum Arthropoda; class Insecta; order Hemiptera; family Aphididae; genus Tetraneura; species Tetraneura akinire. The sequence continues at coordinate 15,060,387 of JAIUCT010000010.1, forward strand.
TTTTTTAAAATATCATTAAATACGTGTATGTATGTAATGTATTGGTTTTACAATGTGTCTTTTTTTTTTTAAGTATGAAGACACTTTTACTACCCGAAATAATGTTCCGATTATCACGAATAGCATATGTTTCCGGTAGGAAAGTGGATTTAGTTGGTACTTTATTTAGGTGTTAGGTCATTTTTCGAATTTTTCAAAATTGACCCTATGCGTTAGAAAAAACGACGAAAAAACGACGAAAAAACGGCAATATATTAATCAATACCTACTATTTCTGACTGAACTTCGCTCAGAATCGTTTTTTTGAATGCAATGGTTTATCATTGCATTCAAATTCTAATTAAAATTAAATACTATGATTTGCACACCTATATCCCTGCGGCAAGAGTATCAGCTCTTCTTTTTTTAATATAAAAATACGAGTTTTAAATTGTATATTTGGCGCGAAACAGTTTACCCACCACCGACGAGAAATGGCCACTGGGCACGCGGCGGTCATCCGCACGTTTTTGTGACCACGACTTATATAACATAGAACAAGAACATACCAACAAGGCAACAAATAACAAAAGTAGTGTCATAGGGCCGGTTTTACAATAGTGGTTTAAACCTTGGTCAGAGTTTAAACCAAGTTTAAATAAAAAAGTGAGTATTACAATTCACTAAACTTGGTTTAAACTGCGGATTAGTTGAACCACCGATTTCGGCGAGTTAAACCGAGTTCAAAGATAACCTGCAGTTTGATTGGTTGATCATTTGTATTGATAACAGAAATTTATGTTATGATAAGCATTAAACGGTGTATTTCTTGTTCAATTTTATTTTAATTTTTTGTTTTTTACATAATATTAACCTGTGATATTAATATAATTATTTTAAAATGTGCGATATAAAGCGAACTCCAAATTTTACGGCTCGAGAAGAGGAAATATATAGAATAAAGTAAACAGTGTGTTTGGATAGACGAAAACGGCTAAAAAATTGTTCATCTCTCCACTTTGTAAAATGATTAGGTCGCTCAATAAACGTCTTTTTTTTCCGAGGAAAAGCTACGATTAATGCCAATTCTATAAAATCTTCATCATCGGTAAAATCTTCATCTTCAGACATTGTATTAGAATGAAACATTTTATTGACGTTCTATTAAATATAGCTAATAAATTGTAATGTAGATAATATATAAACAAAACAAATCAACACGACACGACAATAATTGAATAATCATACTATTATCAATTTATCGATTGTTATCACAGATAATAATTTGTAAACAACAGTTTAACCACGGTTTAACAACTCGTGATTGTAATACCGACGATTAGTTAAACTAGGATCAGTTGTTAAACCAGGTTCAGCTAAACTCGAGTTTAAACCTAGAATTGTAAAACCGGCCCATAGTCATTGATTACTTTCTCGTAATATCATTATGCCAAGATATATAAAGTAGGTTTTTTATAACTTTTTCAATAGCCCATGTCCCATAATCATTATTCATTAGTTATACTTTTAAACTCATTTGTTTATCTATCAACAGTTCTCGTGTTGACGTTCTTTTCGTGTCGCGGTGCTGGTTGAGCCTTTTAGCTATGCCCTATGCCGCTATTGGATCACTGCGATACTGCGGTTAGTGGCCTGTAGTACATTAGAGATGGTAGGGATTATTGTCGTTGTACCAAGTTTTTTATGTGACAATGTCCTTGACCACTATAAAAAAAATTGAGCTCAAACCATTTGGATCTGGGTCAAAACTATTTTTATACGATATACGTAGGTGGTAGGTATATTATATAAAAAGAAATAATTTAATTTAAATAGTCGTAACTCGTAAACCAATATCATCCATATATTATTGTTTATTATGTATAATAAACTAATGTTTTAATCAAATTTCTATAAACATTATCCACTGATCCAGTGACCCGTATAAAGTAAATAATGACTGACCAGTCGACATTTCGGCAACGAAAATAATTATTAATTTTTAATTAAAAATTCAAATTGGTAACCTATTAAAACTCAAGAAATCTAATAGGTATGGTTTATTCGTAGATCGTAGACATATAATAATTAAACAAAACATGTATTATATGTATATTGTTTAATTATATATAGGTACTGTTGCAGATTAATTTAGGATTGTAGGCGTAATATTAATTATACAAAAAACAGAACAGATTAAAAATTATAATATTATGGATTTATGGGTAAAAATTAATTTAAAATTTAAATCTATTAATATATTTGGTCTTTTATTATTTATACTACAATTGAATTTTTAATGTTCTCCAATATTATTACATTAAAATATTAAATATATTTATTATTTATTAAAATTTACTATTGGTTTTACAATGATGAATGATGTATGTCTTTTCTTTTTTTCTATGTCTGAAGACACTTTTACTACCAGAAACAATTCTCCGATTTACAGCATGTGTTTTCGTTTAGAAAGTGGATGTAGTTGGTACTTTATTTAGGTCATTTTTTCGAATTTCTCAAAATTAATCCTATAAGATAGGAAAAATGACCAAAAAAAGATGAAAAAATGGCATTTTTCACGAAAACTGAAATTTCGACGTATTCTATTTCAATATTTCATAATAAGTCAATAACTCTTGCTACTTTGAAAATTTTATTGGGTGTTCACATAGGTATTATATAATATATGTGGTAATATTTCGGAACTGTTACTTTAATTTTTCTACACAATATAAGACTGAATATTTCGTAAAATTCTCGTTTTTATGTATACCTATACTGTTTGATAAAATTAGCAGTTTTTGGTTTTAAGGTTTAAGGTCTGAAAATTTTAGTATTTTACTGAAGTATACTCACTTAATACTTAATATATCAAAATATTAGAAAAATCCCAAGAGTCAATTTTTTTTATAGCTGTTTAAATTTGATATTTTTAGTTTAAATGAAAATCTTATAAACCATACAAGTATTCTTCTTATTATTTCTCAACACTTTTAAAATAAAAATGGGAAGAGAGATACTCCTGCCGCAGGTTAGGTTAGGTTATATATATCTGTGAACTTTACTATAATAATTCTTAAGAACTCTATTGAACGTACTCGTATTATACGTACGTACGATGTCCTATATAATCTTATTACATTTTCGTAATTTTCTTTTCTCGTCACGGTGTGGCATATTACTATGTGTTGGGAATTTTAGATTATTTAATGTTAAACGATTTGTAAATAATCTATAATATTTGAAAAATATCTCATCTAAGTTACGCATAATGGCGTAAATTAAAATGCAATAAGTACCAATAATTAGTCCCACTCTAAATGATAATGTCATTGATTATAGATCTATAATCAATGATAATATCTAAGGCAATAATTTATAGTAATACACTAAAAATTGGTAAATTGTTTTTTTTTCAATTTTACTAAAAATTAAACTTTAAACATAGGCGCAAATTGCAAATAGCTAAAAAGAAATGGGAGGACTTAGCCCCATAATATATTGGCTAAATTGTCAACATACAAATAAAAAATTGTATCTTAGAAAATTTAAATTTAATTTTTAATTAATAAATGCACAGTTTTTGACAACTAACTAACCAAAGTCTTTGGTATTGAAAAAAATGTCCAATTATTGAATTATTATTATAGTATTGTAGCCTTATAGGTATACCAAAGTAAAATAATATAATATAATGTAAAATATTTTTTGATTAATGATTCTGATGAAATTACTTCATTTTTGTTCTTTTCCACATTTTTATTTTTAAATAAAAATTAAAAAGACAATATTTGAAGGGACTTGGATGTATTTTTGGGGTCTAAGTTCACCCAAGCCATCCCTGTTTGCACCCATGACTTTAAACAATTAAAAATTGCAACATGAAATTTACTAAATATTTTAGAATTGGTTTAAGTAAGATATATAGCCTCTATTAAATTTTCAAATCGTAAAACCCAAAAATTTCAATTTTATTAATTACTATTGAGAAGAAAAAAAATTGATTTTGGAAAATATTTAAAGATCAATATTTAGATTTAAAATTAATGTAACAATTCCAAATTTTATCACGTTATGTAAAATGTTTATGTTAATAATTAAAAAATGTTACGTAATATATTTTTAAGTTATAATAATGATAAAATAAGTAAAATCAAGTTCTTCAAAATTATAATTTCTAAGTATTATATGGGTTCTGCCATAAAGTGGACAATTTTTCTATATTTAACAAAACTATTGAAAAATAAAATAAATGACCTATTATAATGTACCAATTAGGTGCAATTCTTTATCAAAAGCATATCCTATTCGTGGTAATCACTAATCAGACCATATTTACTGTCTCAAAAAAGTTTTCAAATTTAAAAAACACATATAGTAAAATCAATATATTCTTTGCTTTGCTAATAATCTAAAATGTAAGCAAATCTATAATTAAAACAGTATTTTGCTTGTGTATACATTTATATTATTATGTTAGATATGGTACACTGTACAATTATTTATTTTTAATTGATTGATTAAAAATCAATCAATCAAATTCTAAAATTTTTATATTTTAGAATATCAAAATTTATAATTTGATTAAAATTACAAATATTCAATATATAATTTTATTTAAATTCACCAACTTTATTTTTAACTAAAATGTATATGATATACTAAAAATACTTTATTATCTAAAAATAATTTTTAATTTTATATACATATCAAATTTTAGTAGACAATATCATTGAAAATTAAAAATAATAGATTATTTTTTTTTTTATCACTATTTACAAACATAATTAATTTAAACATGGTAAACAATTAATTATTAAGATATATAGTACTGTACAGAAATTAATGAATATATAAATTATTAAACATGGGTTTTGATATGAGAAAAGTATGATCTCAAATAGTTATATTGTTTATGACATATTCCACATTTTAAGTTTCTATAATACTTTTTAATAATATGATTAGTATTTTTGTTCTTTTGTTCCATTTTTCCATGAATGTTCATATGTTTAATAAAATTTTTATACATATTAAACTTTAGACCACAAATTTTGCATAGAAATTTACTATCTATCATAACTAAATGTTCAGAAAGATGCATTTTCCATTCAGCAATAGATTCAAAAGATTTACCACAAACTTTACATTCCAATGGATGATTGGAAATATAATTTAAACCATTATACATATGATTATTAACTGAATTGGTCCAATTTGAAGTCATACCTTCAGTCAGAGTTTCAAAACTTCCTTTGTAATTATCATTATTCACAAGTGCTTCACAATCATTAATTGTAGGAGACACAGCATTTCTTTCATTATTTAAGTTAGTTAAACATACTTCTACACATTTTTCATTTCTATCTTTATCAATTATATTTTTATTTATCTCATTTTCATCAGCAATTTTCTTTATAGTGCGTTGAATATTTTCTTTTCCTTTATTTGTTGTAAATCCATTGTTGATATCAGGTTTTTTCAGTTTTTTTTTATTATATTCATTACGTTTTTCTCTAAGTTTTGATAACATTAATTCTAATTTATCTTTATATAAATTTTTACCCAATAACTGTGTAGAAAGTAAATTTAAATCATTTTCTAGTAATTCTATGTTAATAATAATTTCTTTTTCTTTAAGTGAGTTATCAATTTTTTTATCGCCACCTTTATTACACTGTATCTGATTATATCCAACAGAATTTTGAAATCCATTGATATTATTATCTACTTCCCACTCATTATTAATAATTTTCTGAAATTTATCTGTTAGAAATTTCATTTTGGAAGATATTATTTTCATTTTTTCTGCTTCATTGATATTATTATTGTATGCATCATCAGGACTACATATACCATCTATTCTAGTCTCATAATTTCCAATATTATTATCTAAGCTGCTATCATTTTGACTTGAACTATCATCTATATTTAATTTTTTTGGCCTACCTCGTTGTTTTTTTGATTCAACTTCAATAATCTTTTTGGGTCTTCCTCTTGGTTTTTTTACTTGAGGTTCATCATTTTTATTGGAACTATTCACCTGTTTTTCTTTATTTTTGATACGCTGATGTACTATATCTGAATAACAATTATTACGAGTTTGTAAGGTATTTAACATTTCAGGGTTTAATAAATTTTTTTTTATATCATGGTTATGCAAGTCTGTCTGAGACTTTTTTCCTTTCTTTCGTATTTGTCTACAATATTTATTTTTATATTTTAAATAAATAAGATTTGGTCCATTGTAGGATCTAACACAAATTTCAGTACCCACGTGAGCCTTATATGATTTTCTGGATGCAAATTTTTGGCAACATTTTTGACAAACAACATGTTCACCAATAAAATCAAAATCTTTAGATGGGAAAAGCTTTGTAATGCCTTTTGTAATACAAAAGTTTTCATATCCAGTTATTATTTTATTATTTTTTTCAAAGAGATTATTATATTGACCTGGTGTAAAGAAATTGTGATTTTCTAAAGTCTGAAAAAAATTAAGTAATAAAAATATAATTCAAGTGTATTATAAAAAGGGTACTGGTCTAGTTGACCCCCGCCAGGAAGTCAATTCCCCCGCCACTAAATTTTAGTTGACACCCGACACTTACCTACATCTCTCGTATTTTTGATATTATAAAATATATATTATACTGATCTACTGCAGAGTGTAAATAAAAAAGGTACGAAATCATATTCGTTAGGTACTTGTGTGAAATTCTCTAATTAGATATTTTAAGAATTATGTTTGGTAAAATCCGTGTAGTAAATATAAGATATAATATAAGATAGGTATAACAGCGAGTGCCGTATATAATATTTTAAAGTACCTATCTCAGTTATTCAGTTGTCGTCATCTGAACAAAAAAAAAAAAAAAAATGAATTTCCGACAAATTTATAGTGACATGCATGATGTTTCATCGGCAATAATTTTTTTGCAAAACCAAAATAAATGTATAATTTTTAATAAATGTATAATGTATTATTAATCGTACATTTTTATAATATCAAAAATACGCGAGATGTAGGTAAGTGGTGGGTGTCAACTAAACTTGAGTGGCGGGGGAATTGCCTTCCTGGCGGGGATCAACTAGACCAGTACCATAAAAAGTTTTATAGTCAAATGCTTGATAATAAATTCATAATAATATGGCAATGCAATATTTATGATTTAAAATTATTATGAAACAACATACCTATCTATTATCATATCTATCTATTATTTAATAATTAATTTTTGTATAAATTAATATTAATCTATATTATTTATAATAAATGTATTTTTAATATAAATGAATTTCTAATTGATATTTGTTTCTATAACTAAAATTTGTAGATTATAAAAATATCCATAAATATTAATATTTTAGAATAATTTATATAAAGTTGAAGGAAAATCAAACAGAAGTACTTAGCTAATATTTATTTATTTTTTATAAGTTTTAAAGTAAAATTACAATATTTCATAACATGACATATAATAATTATTATATTATAAAACATTGAAGATAACCTTTATAGTAGCATAGTATAATATAAATGTATTTATTATCATCTACCAGTAGGCGTTAAACATTTAATAATTTGTAATATATTAATATTTGTTTTTATAACCTCATTTATTGATTTTATTATGCATAACATTACAACAATAGTTTTAAGTATAAATAAATTATCTACCTACTTAAAATAGATTAATAAATTTAAATTACCCGGAACGAATCGTTTCTAGGAGTAACAGCTTTTAGATGTAATTGATGGAAAAATTGAATTTTATTCAAATCCTTTTCAGTCATTTTAAAACTATATAAAAAAATAATAATTATATATTAATTAATATAGTCTTTAAAATATATTTTTTAAGTCCTTAATAGATGAAAGTAATAATCAGTTTACATTTTTCCTATTGAGGATAGTAATAATATTACCAAAATACATATTTATATAATAAAAGTAAATCTTTTGTGGTTTTGATTTTTTTTTTTAGGCATTACCCTTACATTATCCTCAAGAGGACTCTTCTTATAAAATAATAGTGGAATCTTTAAATGAAAAATAGTACATCATTATATATATATATATATTAAAATAAACTATATAGTTTTAATTAAATAAAATCAATAAATTTAATCGAATATATGGAATAAAAGAAAACAATCTTAGTAGGTATGTAAAAATTGGAAAAACATTATCTAAAAATATTTTTTGAAAGTACATAGATAAATAACAATTAAACATTGTTAAATAATATGAAAAATTACTAATATTATTTTATTAATAAGTAACAATTAAATACATACCTAATACCCATGTAAATATTGTTACAATAAATTATATAACTATTTATAGTAAATTTAATTAGGTAGGTATTAATAAAATATAATAAATTATTGGGTAAAATTATTACTAATATTCTATAAACAAATTTTTAATTTGAAAGTTTAAGGAAATTTTATTAAAATATATTAATAAAATAATTTTACAAAATATAAAAATATTTAATTTCAAAATAAATAAAATATAATATTACTTACACTACCTAAATTTAACGTTGATTGAAAATTATATGTCGTATACTTAAAGAGTAAGGAATAAGATGGAATTTTTAATTATTTCAAATGAATAATTAATAATTATTAATATAATTAAGATTTAAAATTAATAAATTAATTTGAAAATAAATGAAAGCAAATAAAAAAAAAGCAGAACAAAAACAGTTCACACTGCTACGAACAACCAGCTGCAAATATAACTATATAAGCAACTGGCATTTAGCAATCGATATCAAATTTTATGTAATATCGAAAACGATTAAACATTAGTATTATTTATCCCATTGTTAAAAACTGTACAAAATATACATATTCGAATTTTACATTTATGTGAATACTAGCGATATACAATTTTAAATTAGCAACTAACGTACTGTTATTTAGTACCTAGTATTAAAAATATATAAATTATTTTTAAATTCTTTAAATACATATTAATAAAATTTACTATGAATTTTATTTTTTTTAATAATATTAATGAATAATGATTATAGTCAATATATAATAAATTAAAATCGATATTTTCAACAATACAATATCGATAAAAAATTCTACCCCATGTTTTATGTAATCAGTGTGACCGTTAGAAGATTCATTAAATTTTTATATATTGACTTAAGATGTTTTAATCTTATGAATTAATTTTCTTACTATTATACATTTACACAGAAATGTATTGCATTCTCATTTTAATATTAAATTCTGTAATAATAATAATGTAATCGAGATGAGCAATAAGCTAAATTGGTGTAAAACTAAACATATTTACATATTAATATTATACCTATACGTCTGTATATCTATAATAAATAATAAATATGAATAACCATATTATAATGTTTTAGTTCTTAGAATCTTTCATTGATCTATCCTTTATAATATCTCAGTCATTTTTAAATAATATAGTTTAATTTAAATTTTCAATCGTAAATCACTCAACTACAATGTTTACGTATACCTATTACCATTGATTATAGGATAGTTTATTCTATAATCATTGTTGTTATAGGTAACCTACTATACTAACCTAGTTACTAACCTAACCTAGTTCAAGAAGCTTCAATATTGATTTCAATTATAATTAAATTGCTAAATACAAAATTATAATAAAACCTTGATGAAAAAAGTTTTTCAATAATTCTTAAAACAATTTTTATTTACCTACTAAGTATTTACGATGTGATGTACCTATCTATGAACTATAATATTTATATTTTTTATTTGTCCGAAAAGAAAATTGATATGGAAAATACTTACGACTTGGATCGTACATCCGTACCATACCGTAATCTTTTTTCTATGATCCGTACCTATTCACTAATGAGTTTTTGATATTTTATATTGTAGGCAACTGATATAATATTGAACACATACATTATGTATATGCTACATATTTAATTATAATTAACAAGTTATGTCTTAGGTCTATTAATTATAGATAGTTATATGTTATATCTTATATGTATAAGTTACAAGTACCTACCTACAAAAACATAATTTTTAAATTATTTAAAATTTTGGTTACCAATTTAAGCCATCAACTTGTACTAAAATTTATAGTTTATAATTTTTAAAAATAAAAATTTTATTTATAAACAACTGTTATCAATGTACGTAATGACAAAAAAAAAAAAAAAAAAAAAAAAAAAAAACATAAAATAATGATCAGTGGGTGAACTATATACATCTATTATTTATGTGACCAATTAGGTTTGCCTATGTGCTACGTAGTCCTGGTATAAAAAATTACTTATTTTTTATAATTTATATTATAATAAAGAAATATATAATTATGATGTATACAGTTCATTATATTAATTGTTAATAGTAAATCATATTCGGTACACTAGTAAGTTGCATAGACGTATTATACTATAAACATGTTAATGCAAACATATATAGGTACCTATATTATAAAGACATAAACATGTTTATATGTCTATAGTACGGTACGGTATACAAATTACGAATAAACTGAATATTCTTACTCTATGGAATAAACTGTAAAATAATGATAATGATAAGAATTGTATAGAAACTAAAACAGCAATCTTAGCGATGTTTTGTACAGATCAAAATCAAACTATAATGATAATTGATAATGGTAAATCCTAGAGTTTATCATAATATTTAAATTTATATATTATTATAATATAATATATTATCATTGATTATAAATAAAATATTAATTGTTTTTGTCAATGGTCAATGCTAGTAAATATTACTATTAAGATTATTATATTATACACTGAGTAAGTATACATATACATAGAACTATAAATTAAACTATAAAAAATAAATAAATAATACGATAGAAAGAAGTTAGGTTAGGTAGATTTAGATTTGTTTTCCTTAAATTTCAAATTTTTAAAATGACGTGTACTGCATCTTTTAATCCATACAACTATATATAAAATATAAATGTCATACATTAATGAGTTGTTTATTTATAAAATTCTTAAAACTTGAATTATAAATAAATTATTAACAGTACAAATAAAAAATAATAATTTTGTTTACATTTCATTTAGTAAGTAATAATTAAAATTAATACATCATTCATCACAATATTGAATATTATAAGTAATTTCAATTATTGAGTCATTGACCAAGTACTTATATATTTTGATAAATGACAACCACGAATCACGATTCATGATTTGCTAATGTAGTGATGTCATTTATTTATAAAACTATCAGTCTTATAATATTTTATTTAATAATTTTATGTAGGTAAGTTGTTCTAATAATACAAGTTGATAAAAATAATAAATTGGTAATATAGGAGGTACTCAGGCACTCTATGTGATACAACAATAATTAATAATATCAGGCCAAGATCATACTTAACAGGAATATTATCAGGTTAGGAATTTAGGATTGTATTTACAAAATGAACATTTATAATACACTTTATTTTTATTTCATAAGGAGTATTCGTGGATACTGGATAATATAATATCTAGAAATGACATCCAAATTCCATATTAACAATAAAAAAATTCTATTAATCAAGGTTAGGTCTCGGGTTAGGTATTTTCTCTATATAATTATAATTATAATAATATATTTATAAAACCTGCTGCTCTTTTTATTATTTTCTTATATTTTTTTTTCGTGTTCTTCGTCTTTCTACTTTAAAATTTTAATGAACATATTTTTTAAACTATATTACCATATATATTTTATAATATTGAACACGCTATTAAACATTTCAATGCAAATTTATACTTTAATATAATAAAATATCTAGATAAGTAGATACCAATTAAAATTCAGTTATTAAAATATTGATATACAGAAATAATAAATTACCTCTTTTTTTTAGTAGAACCATAGACATAGTCAATAATATTTTATATATAATTGCATTTAAACAAATTTTTAAATATAATTAGTACAATTAAAACTATACATTTTAAAAGAGAAGAATATATAAAATATGTTTAAATGTTTGAAACAAGACTAGCAACAAAATAAAACGCCATATTATTACAAATTACAATAGCTATCGTTACTTTGTTAGTAGTTACTACTTTACTAATAACTAATTTACTACTTTACTAGTTGCTTAAAAGTAAAACTAATAACAATAAAAATATAATAAATATTATGTCATAAAGTTATAAGATCTAGCATATAGCAGTGTAGCCAGTTTAATAATAATAAAAAAAAAACATTTGAATCGTTTTACATTAATTCAGTAGAATTATGTTAAAATATTTCACTCATAATGTTATATTAATATGTATATTATTATATTTATATATATTTTTTTCTTATTTATTAAAATTTAAATGATTCAGCATATTTCATAAAGTAATTATTTAATTAAGTAAAGTATGCTATTACCAGTTTACTTACGTGCTAGTTACAAATTACAATTTACAATACATTTATATTAAAATAATATAAAATTAACACTATGAATCTATGACGTGCGAGGTAGTGTGGTATGATATTATCCTCGATATTATCCTATATAGACAAATACCTAGTACTATTTATAATCAATGCTAGTACAGTAGTACTTATTAGTAGAATATTTTATTGTTTATATTAAACAATTCGATTGAATTTGATAATTTAAATGTTAAACCTAATTTAAGTAATTTGTAAGAATAGAAAATTAATGATAATTGATAATTAAGTTTTAATAGAATTTATATATCAGATATTATTATATTAATATACTTTAATTTTTAACAATTATTTTTATGATTTTAAATATTTATATTACATTAACCAATTCTACTTTTAGCGAAAAATGTATTGGTTTTATAATGATGTGTGTCTTTTTGTTTTTATGTCTGAAGACACTTTTTCTACTCAAAATAATTCTCCGATTTTCACGAATAGCATAATATGTTTTCGTTTAGAATGTGGATGTAATTGTTACTTTATATAGGTCATTTTTTGAATTTCTCAAAATTGACCTTAAGTGATAGAAAAAACGACGATAAAACGGCATTTTTCACAAAAACTGAAATTTCGAAGAATTCGATTTTAATATTTCACGATAACTAAAGCAATTTTAAAGTTAGACGCATCGTTTCTCAACCTTTTTATAGTTACGACTTGCGACCTCTAAAATAGGTATAAAATATGGTCAATCACTTTGCGACCCCACCAAGGGCGTATTTTAGGGGGGCGACGAGGCGATCGCCACCCCCTGGATTTTTTTTAATGATATTCATATAATTATTAATATATGAAATTGTTGTTAATATTATTATTTTTAATAATATTTCTTTACGAATACATACATTAATTTTATAGTACGAGTATATCAGCTGAAATAGTGAAATACCAAATTATTTATATCTACTATGTAAAAATGTTCATTGCATGTGCATCTATATACTGTCGTAGTGTCGTCTCATACATATTTATTACGAATTACGATAATATAAAGATAAATTGCAGGTGATGTTTAAACAACTAGTATGTGTTGTATTTTCATGTATTTTTTAATATTATTTCTTATTTGTAGTAAATTTTAAATAGTGTTTTTTTTAAAAAAAATTTGCTTTAGATGTATATTATGTAATTTATTAATAAAAATAATAAATAAACATGAATTTTTCAATAAAAAGTTTTATTTCAAAATCGCCCCTCCCTAAAATGTGGGCCAGGGACGCCCCTGGACCCCACTATATATTAAGTACAAATTTGAACAATAAAAATGTTATATCATTATTCAAATGGAATGTACCATTTTAAATATCAATTTATGAATACCAATAATACCATAATGTAGTAATTTAATTTAAACTTATCGCAATAGTAAACGTTATAATGTTATATGTCTTGTGTGGTTGGGAAATCCATTGACAGTAGAGTTTTTGATTTATGCGACCCCCCTAGGGTCTAACTGTTAGAGAATTGTTAATTTTATTGGGTATTCACATAGGTACTAGTACTATACAAGTATATATGACATATGTGATCGCAGTCGTGGCGGTCCTGAAAGTGGGAGGGCGATCAAAAATTACTAAATTATAAAATTAAATTTTAAATAATACAATATTATAATTAATTTTCTATGTATTTATTAATTAAAGTTAACAATTATTACAACTTACTAAACAAATTTTAGAATTTTTGATATTTAAAATCTAAACGTCTATATTTTATTTCATTAAACATATAAATTACTTTATTATTAAAATCTAAATCGTTTGAAATCATTTTATTTTCATTATTACAAATTGTTAAAGCGCAGGCCCGGATTATGATCATTTTGGGCCCGGGGGCCAAATTTTCAACAATAAACATAATACAGGCACTGAAATATTTAAAATTTTGTTTATTAATTTAATATAAGTAACATTATATAAATAATATAATAATTAATTACTATTTATCTTATTTATTATTAACCTTATACCTTATACGTTATATAAATTAAAAGTATTTTTTTCTTGCTTTTAATTTAGCAAACTTTTTGCCTGTGTGATCACGATTTATTGTTTCTAAAATATCATTTTCAGATGACAATATTATTAAAGAATTTAAATGTTTTCGTGTAAGAGTGGTTCTATATTTATTTTTTATGCGTTTCAGTTTTGAAAATGCCCTTTCGGCTGTGCAGCTACTACTAGGCAGTGTTAAATATATTTTAATTGCTATATTTAGATTTGGAAATACTGCAGATAATGATTTATCATTAAACAATTTCCACAAATCAAGTATACTTGTATTAGATTCTTTATAATTATAATTATCCATTAATGATTTGCCTAAGCATCCAGTATTCTCGAAACTGTATCAATTCATTTTGTAATGAACTATCAACATATATATAATTAAATTAAAAATACTCTGTTTTACTTTTTCTTCCTCTACATTCAAATCATTTTTTTTTCAACCGAAGCACATAATTTTGAAATAAAGAAAAAATGACTAGAAACAAATTCGTAAGCTTGAATTCGTTTTTCCAACTCTGTACTAAATTTATCGATGATCACATTATGTGTGGTGACTCGAAAATTGTCACTGTCATTCAAAGAAGTGTGATTTATGCCATCAGGTCTTTTTATTTTTTTAATTATTTTACCTTCATCATGATATTTATTTATAATTGAACTAAGGTCAACTATTTTATTTTCATACAACATATTATTATCTCTTAAACTAACAATATAATAATTTAAAGATTTTAATATTTAATTATTTAAATTTAATTTTTAATTATTTAATATTTCAACCTTTTATCATTATAATTATGATTAAATTAATAAAAATGAAAATAACAACACAGACTACAATATAAACATATATTGTGTGATAATAATCTAATATAAATTATAATTTAACCCCATAAAACATTTGTGAATCTGTGATACAACCAATAAATAACCATTGATAATATTATTATACTTTTATATTTTATGAACATTAAGACCTACATGAATTAAGTAATAATAATAATATAAATAAATTTGTTGATCAAAACAAAAATATGTAATAAACTTAAATATTTAAAATTTTTAAATATTGCTGTATTGATATATTAAAATATTAATGATATTTACATTTTTTGTGGGCCCTACCTTTTCTTGGGCCCAGGGGCCATGGCCCTGTTATGGCCATTTTCATGGGCCTGTTAAAGCGTTATTCTTATTAGATTAAATCAGAGGAACACTATCGGATTTTAGAATTACTGACTCGAATACTCGATAATTTTATTATATTGGTTGGTGTCTCTGCGGAAGTGCCGAATCTACTAAAACGATTATATTATTTCATGCAATATTATTCTTTATTATTATTACTAAATATTAATTGAGTTTATGTTAAATGAATTAAAATTAAAAGGGAAGATTAGAAACAAACGTTTATAGGTATATATTTTAGATTCTGAGCGAAGCGAAGAATGTATTGGTTTTACAATGATGTGTGATTTTTTAAGTTTTTTTTTTTTTTTTTATGTCTGTGTACAAAAATACTACCCGAAATAATGCTCCGATTTTCACGAATAGGGTATGTTTCCGGTAGCAAAGTGGACGTACTTGGTACTTTACTTAGGTCATTTTTTGAATTTCTCAAAATTGACGCTATGCGGTAGAAAAAACGGCGAAAAAATGACGAAAAAACGGCATTTTTCGCGAAAAATGAAATTTCGACGAATTCGATTTCTATATTTCACGATAACTCAGGCAATTTTTAAGATAGAGACTTGAAAATTTTTTGGATATTCACATAGCTACTATATATATGTGGTATAATTTTGGAACCATTACATTAATTTTTCTCCAAAATATAGGACATTGAATATTTCGTAAAATTCTCGTTTATACGTATATAATGTTTGATAAAATTGGCAATTTTTAGTATTAGGGTCTGAAAATTTTACTGAAGTATACTTACATATTACTTAACATTATACTAAAATATTAGAAAAATCCCTAGTCTCAATTTTTTTTTATAGCTGTTTTAATTTGATATTTTTAGTAAAACGAAAATCTTAGAATCCATACGCATAAATAAATATTCTGAAAACACTTTTACTACCCGAAATAATGCTTAGTTTTTCACGAATAGCGAATTTCAGATGTAAAAGTGGATGTAGATGGTACTTTATTAGGTCATTTTTCGAATTTCTCAAAATTAACTATAAGCGGTAGAAAAAACTTCGAAAAAATGACGAAAAAACGGCATTTTTCACGAAAAATGAAATTTTGACGAATTCAATTTCTATATTTCTCGATACCTCGGGTAATTTTTAAGATAGAGGCCTGAAATTTTTTTTGGATGTTCACATAGCTACTATATATATGTGGTATAATTTTGGAACCGTTACATTAATTTTTCTCCAAAATATAGGACTTCGAATATTTCGTAAATTCCTCGTTTTTACGTATATAATGTTTGATGATAAAATTAGCAATTTTTGGTATTAGAGTATGAAAATTTTACTGAAGTATACTTACATATTACTTAACATCATACTAAAATATTAAAAAATCCCTAATCTCAATTTTTTTTTATAGCTGTTTTAAGTTGATATTTTTAGTTCAAACGAAAATTATAATCTGACTGAACTTCGCTGAGAATCGTTTTTTCGAATGCAATGGTTTATCATTGTATTCAAATTCTAATTAAAATTAAGCGGTATGATTCGCACACCTGTATCCTGTGCGGCAGGAGTATCAGCTCATCTTTTTTTTTTTTTATAGCTGTTTTAGTTTATATTTTTAGTTTAAACGAAAATCTTAGAATCCATACAAATATTCTTCTTATTATTTCTCAATACTTTTACAATAAAAATTAATATAAAAACCAAAAAAGAGCTGATATTCCTGCCGCATGGGATACAGAGGTTTAATTTTTATTAGAATTTGAATGCAATGATAAACCATTGCATTCGAAAAAACGATTCTGAGCGAAGTTCAGTCAGATTATAATGTAGGTATTTTTTTAAATATTGACATTTTTTATTAAATATTTAAAACTCAAAATTTTATCACACATATGGTACATAAATGAACACTCTATATAATTTTTATATAATTAAATTTTCAAAATTTTTAAAATATATTTGTCAATTTTATTAACATTATTGTAAAATATTGTAATATAATAAGAAAAATCCATATAAATAAAAATTGATTTTACTGAAATTTCAAGTAAAAACGGCTATAAAAAAAACTTGAAAAAATAGATTTTTCTAATATTTTGATATGGTTTTACGTAATATGTATATATACTTCAGTAAAATTTTCAGACCTTAATATCATAAATTGCCAATTTTATCAAACATTATATACATAAAAACGAGAATTTTACGAAATATTCAATGTCCTATATTTTGTAGAAAAATTGGTGTAACGGTTCCAAAACTTTACCACATATGCGAAATACGAGTATATAAATATAATTGCTATGTGAATTACCAAAAATATTTTCAAGTTTCTAACTTAAAAATTACTTAAGTTATCGTGAAATATCGAAATTAAATTAATCGAAAATTCAGTTTTCGTGAAAAATGCAGTTTTTTCGTCATTTTTTCGAAGTTTTTTCTACCGCTTAAGGTCAATTTTGAGAAATTCGAAAAATTACCTTTATAATGTACTAACTACATCCACTTTCCAACTGGAAACATATTATGCTATTCGTGAAAATTGTAGCATTATTTCGGGTAATTAGTATCTACAGAATAAAAAAAAAAAAAAAAAATAGAACTGATACTCCTGCCGCAGGGATATAGGTGTGCATATCATAGTATTTAATTATAATTATAATTTAAATGCAATGTTAAACCATTGCATTCGAAAAAACGATTCTGAGCGAAGTTCAGTCAGATAATGTAGGTAGGTATTGATTAGGTAATATATTGCCGTTTTTTCGTCATTTTTTCATCGTTTTTTCTAACGCATAGGATCAATTTTGAAAAATTCGAAAAATGACCTAGATAAAGTACCAAGAACATCCACTTTCCTATCGGAAACATATTCTATTCGTGAAAATCGGACCATTATTTCGGGTAGTACAAGTGTCTTCAGTCATAAAAACAAAAAAATATAAATATCAATTTTAAATAGCTATAAAAAAAAAAATGTTACCATGGATTTTTTAAATATTTTAATATGAAGATTCAGACATAGAAAGAAAAAAAAAACGAAAAAAAAACGCAAAAAAAAAAAACGGCGGTCACCCATCCGCTGTCGATGCCTGGCTACGGTGCTCAACACCGAGATAGCGTTCGAGAATATTTCGCCGACTACACCACACGCGTCTCCCATAGAGCCACGTTTTTGTGAATACCATTTTTTCGTCATTTTTTTTCATAATATTTTCGTTAAAACTAAAAATATCAACTTTAAACAGCTATAAAAAAAAATTGAGACTAGGGATTTTTCTAATATTTTAGTATAATGTTAAGTAATATGTAAGTATACTTCAATAAAATTTTCAGACCTTAATACCAAATATTGCTAATTTTATCAAATATTATATACAAAAAAACGAGAATTTTACGAAATATTCGAAGTCCTATATTTTGTAAAAAAATGAACGTAATGGTTCCAAAATTTTATCACATATACATAGTAACTATATGAACTCCAAAAAAAGTCTCTAACTTCAAAATTGCTCGAGTTATCGTGAAATATTGAAATCGAATTCGTCGAAATTTGAATAATGCCGTTTTTTCGTCATTTTTTGGTCGTTTTCTCTACCGCATACGTCAATTTTGAGAAAATCGAAAAATGACCTAAATAAAGTACCAACTACATCCACTTTGCTACCGGAAACATATGCTATTCGTGATAATCGGAGCATTATTTCGGGTAGTAAAAGTGTCTTCATACTTAAAAAAAAAAAAAACAAAAAAAAAAAAAAAGACACACATCATTGTAAAACCAATACATTCTTTGCTTCGCTCAGAATCTAAAATAATAATAATAATCACACATCATTGTAAAACCAATTCATTCTTCGCTTCGCTCAGAATCTATAAAAGAATTAAAAAATGATTATAATGTATTATATCAACTTATTAAAGATAAAAGAGAGGTTAGGTATAACAACAATAATATACAGTTTATAAAATAAACATTATCGATAATAATTTTAATACAACAAAAAGTAATGTGGGGATTTACTTTCTGAATTATGATGAGAATGAGAAATTGAGAAGAGTACTAAGGTGTTCGTTGTTCTAAGACCTAACGTGTAGACTTGTAAAATGTAAATCATAAATTCAAAAAAATTGATAACAATTCAAATCAATTTTGTGATAACTGATAACAGGAGGAATTTACACATTTCGGAACGTGTGGTTTTGATCCGCTCGTGTCTTTCGTGGTTGCACCAATTTTTATCATTATCTCATTAGTATATTTCATTGATTAGTAATATCTGATAAATAACCCAAACACACACACGTTGTTTACACTCCTTAAAGTGTTTAAATGTTCAAAAAATTAAATTTTCAATTTTCATTAATATTTATAATGTGTGTTTAATTAATAGGTATTTATGTACCTATAATTTATTGGGCATTTGTGAGTATTTTAATTATATGTGACATGAATTTATCCTATTAAAAGTTATAGAATTAGCACGTGTTTACAAACAAATTAAGAATAATGTTGATAATATTAACGGTGAATGAAAAACCGTATTCTTTTGATACTTTTCTGTAGCTTTATTTGGCGATTATTAAACCTATTTAGTTTTACACCATGAATCATGAAAATAATTGGGCTGACATATGTGACGAACAAGCCAGAATTGGTGCTGAACGACTAGTTTCATCATTTACATCTCAGCCATCAACTCGTCAAGAAGTACTTGGTCATTTCATAAAAGTGTTTGCTGCTCATTTTAAACGTGAGTGTGATAGGTATAGTTGGCAGGATAATGATTCTGGAAATAGTGACTCTGATACAGAGTCTATGATCACAGTTAAGAAAAAACCTTTTTTTAGGTAAGTTAATATTAAATAAATTAAATGATTAATAGAATTCATAATTAGTGTTTTTTTTTTTTTTTTTAGACGTATGTCATTTAGAGCTTTTCGACCATTGTTTCACAAACAACATTCTGATGAAGTAGAACTTGATGCTGCATCGATTATGTCCCAAAGACCAATAAAATGTAAAAAGAAATTAGCTAAAATTATTGTGGAATGTCGTAAGGAAGGTATAGTAAATTATCGGCTGGGTGAAACAATTGATGGTGGTGAACCAAAGTGGGAAAAAGCAAGACTTGCATTGGTAAAGAATGCAGATGGTTATACCCTTGAATTTTACTGTCCTCCAAAGGTATATTATTTTTAATATATTGTTTTAATTTTTCTAAATTAATATTATTTTAGTTACTTGTTTGTAAATTCATACCATCATATTACAATAAAAAAATATGTGTTGCATAGCCGCTGTGGCCTGTCATTTGATGATCATACACTACTAGAAATACAATTAAAAATGTAAAATAATTGATATTTAATATAATATTATACATTATTTAAGATTAAAGCCCGATTCACATTCGCACGACACGAAACGACACGACAAGACACCGCACGACAAAATATTCTATCAATATAATCGAGTACGGTAATTCACACCGATCCGACAAGCTCCGTAAAGACACGACAATACATTCTAGCAAAGAATGTTTTGTCGGTCTGTCGTTGCCTGTCGGAATCAATTTAGTTGAAATATACATATTTTTATGTACTAATAATTATTTTTATAACTCATATATTATTAATAATTGAGTATAAAATTTGTTGAGAAGTTTCAAAGTGCATTGCGCACAAACTCGTCGAACGCTTGATTTTTATATATAAAGATTATATTATATTATAATTATTATAGACGTAGTACATAGATACAGTCTTTATATTATATTCGACTGTAAAAATATGGTTAATAATATTATAAATCATAATAGGTATAATAGTATAAAAAATATTATGTTGTTTATATTATTCAAATTAGATACTAATCCCAGTATGTACAATGTACAAACATGTCGAGAACAATTTCCAAACATTCAATACAAAAATTGGAATCAATTTAGTGTGTGTCTGTCGTTCTTTGTTGGTCGTGTGTGAATTGAACATGATTTTGTCTGTCGTATCGTGTAGTGTTGTGTCGTGTCATGTCGTTTTGTGTCATGCGAGTGTGAATCGGGCTTAATATGTATTTTTGTCTCAATAACATAGTACTAATAATACTTAATAAAATAATCCCAGATTATAATAATATAAACTGAAATAATATCAACTATAATAATATTGTTATTATAAATCCTTCATTCTCATATATATGTATATATATATGAATGCGTTAAGGAACCAATTTTTAGTATTATTGTGATTATACCTAGTTATTTAGACATAAAATTATTAATCAGCATCACGGTCGTAGTTCGAGCTAAGTAAAAAAAAAAAAAAATTGCATGGCGGTTTGTGTATAGTACATTGAAGCAGAAGTTGCTCATTTAAACTGTGTAAAATACAGGTAAATTTTTTAAACGACAAATAATTTCTAATGCATCAATTAATTCCTAGTAAACTCCAAAACATCAGAAATATTGTGTAGAAATCGTACGTTTAGAAATTAAGTTATAAATGGATAAAGTGTGAACTTTTTAATGGAAATTTATATTAAATTCAGAATCGTGGCAGCCGTTTCTAACGTTGAGATCAATGTGTCGCATCAACCAGTTTTTCTACTCGATTTTGTGTATGCTGCTCAAGGCCTAGGTGGGAGTAAATATGATGACTGCCGGATTCAGTGTCGAGTGTCGTCAGGACATTAGCATAACTATTAACCATGCAATAATAATTCTAGAAAAACAAAACTATAACAATTATAGATACATTATTTAGATAAAAACATATAATATACAATATACTATATATATATATATATATATATAATACATAATTACATTATTATTATTTATATTGATGATAAAAATTAGTGATATCACAACAAAAACCCTTCGTAAACTATGTGTAAAAATGGCTAAATAAAAAAAAAAATATTGGATCTTTAAGCACTATAAAGATGTGATATCATGAATAAATGCTAAGTACATTGAATTTAAGTAAACTTATTTTGTTTCAATATACTTCTTTGACGACTTGACGAGGAATTATTTAGAATAGAATATAAATATTACTAAAATTTTTAAAATAATAATAAGTTATATTTTAATAGTCCTTCACTATTTAATTATATTATTCATTAATCATACTTTGTTTCTTTTAAGAAATTATTCCTTGCCAAGTAAATAAATTATTGAAACAAAATAAGAATTTACTTAAATTCAATATACTTATCATTTATTCATGATATCACATCTTTATAGTATTTAACGATCTGATATTTTTTTATACATAGTTTACGAAGGGTTTTTATTGTGATTGTTATCTTATATATTTGTTTTGTTTATGCAAGAGTTGTGCTATTTAAACTTAAAGGAAATATTTGCTCTGCCAGTCTCTTAGTCTATAGAAATATATTTTTGGATTCCATTAGATAGACTTGTTGATAGGTGTTTCCCAGTCGTTTGACTAGGACGAATAGTGCATATTATGTGCTAATATGCACCATAATATGCTTGATATATATAAGTGTATGATCATTAAAAAATGGATATGGTAGCGGGAGATAAATTATTTATGTTATAGTGTGAGTTGGTAAAATTTGTTTTGACATGATGGTGGCTTGTTAATGAATAATTACCTAATTTTATTTATAAATATGAATTTTTAACTAATTTAATTAAAATTAAATTTGATTTCTAATAATTATAATTGGTAAATTTGAAAATTAATGTTTAAGTTTTAATATGAATTTATATAAACATACATTTATATCTACATAATTTCATATTAAAACTTACAACATACATTTTTATTAATATACAAGTAAAAATTTTATTCATAAAACAAACATATATATTTAATGTAGTCTTTGAAACCAAAACATGGAGTGTTTTGTTTTTTGATACAAGATGCTAGAGAAACCAAAGAAATTGAAATGCCAGAACGATATGCCAATACATTTGTGTTAAAAGTAATTATCTTAAAATATTATTGTGGACATTTTATTTATAGTTAAATATTATATTAATTTATATTTTATATATTTATTTAGGATGAGAATAGTGTTGAGTATATAATTGATGCATTGAGTCCAGAAGAAATGCGCCAGTGGCTTGCAACTGTTAAATACTGCATGCGCAAACGTGATGGTTTACATGATGATATAAGGTTAGTAATGTTTTATGAATTTTATTTTTATAGAATATTTAATATTAATTCAATTTAATTAAATTGTATTTATGCAGTATAATTGGTAGTATCGATGGTGCGTTGGACTCATCAATTGCACATTCAAGTGAAACATTATTAAGTTCACCTCAAAGTTCCACCAATAATTTAGATATTATTGTTAACAATGATATTGGTATGTATTTATTGAAATATTAATCATTTTATACGTAAATTATTTTTTTACTATAAATTTTAAAAGAAAATGATGTTTCGGCTTCTCTTCGGCTTTATCCATGGTTTCATGGTATGCTGGCACGATCTGATGCTACTAATTTGGTATCACATTTGGGTGTTGATGCTCATGGAATGTTTCTAGTCAGACAATCTGAAACCCGAAAGGGTGAATATGTATTGACATTTAATTTTAAAGGAAAACCAAAGGTAATATTTTAAATTTATATTATAATTTTTATTATGATTATGTTTTTAAATATAATTTATATATTTACTACATATTAATAATTGTAAACACAGCATTTGCGAATGACATTAAATGAACAAGGCCATTGTAGAGTTCAACATCTATCATTTTCTAGCATACACGATATGCTTGAACATTTTCAAACACATTTAATACCTTTGGAAAATGGTGGACCTGGGGATGTTACTCTTAAAGACTATATACTTAATACACCAATTAAATATGGTGTTATTCCAACTAATACTAATACTAATATTAACTTTATCTCTATAACACGTGATCCTAATGCTCCACTTCCTCAGAATTTGGAACATGGATTACGACCTTCAGCACCTCAACTATATAGAGAAGTGAGTATAATATGAAATTTGTTGTATAAATAATATGTATAATATAATTACAATTAATATCATGATTAATAAATTATTGTCGTATTTTAGTTTAAGACCATGTTAGCTCCTATTAGAACGAAAACAAAAGACTTACAAACAGACTTTAATAATCGGACAACGCCAGAATCAGGAGTTGGTAATGTTGTAAGAGCAGTCAATAACCAATATACGTTAAGATAGTTATTTTGTTCAGTATTAAAAACATGTAAATATTTTTTTTCATGTTTGTCTATTTTTGGCACCTTGAATTAATATAATTGAATACATTTTTGTAGGTTTGTATTTTGTATTTTTATGTTTAATTAGGTATTTTTAATTGAATAGGTTTAATAACATTATACATCTATATATGTGTAGATAATTTATTAATATCATTTTACTTTTTAATTTAGAAAAAACATATACATTAAAATATTATTAATACATTCAAGTTAGCAAATATTAGTCAAAATTTGTTCCTTACCATTTTTTAAATGTATTTCTATGTAACAATTATGCATATTAGATAATATAAAAATAAAGCAACTATTACTATAAAGCATTTAAATGTATTATTTTCTTCTAACTGTAATATGATTACTTTAGATATAATGTGTTATTGAATTAATATTTATGAGGATAAACGAGTATATAAACTAGTTAAATGGATATCATATTATTATTTTAGATTTTGAGAGAAGTGAAAAGTTTTTAGTTGAAAAATGGATGTAATTAGTAAGTACATTATTTACATCATTTATTGAATTTCTTAAAATTGACCCTATGTGATAGGAAAAACAACCAAAAAAATGACAAAAACATAGCATTTTTTTATGAAAACAATTTCAATATTACACGATAGCTGGCAATATTGAATTTTGAATATTTTATTGGATGTTAACATAGGTACTTTATATGTGTGATACAATTTTGGAACATCTATGTTAATTATTTATTTATACATTTTTCTACAAAATATAGAACTTTGAATATTTCAAAAATTCTTGTTTTTATCTATATAATATTTTATTAAATTTGCAATTTTGGGTTTTAGGGTTTGAAAATTTTACTGAAGTATATTCAAATAGGCGTTACTAAACATGTTATCAAAATATTAGAAAAATCTCAAGTTTCAATTTTTTTTTTATAGCTGTTTAAATTTAAAGTATAAAAAAGAAAGGGAAGGGAAGGGATACTGATGTGGAATAGGGATACAGATGTAAAGAAGATAGTGTGGAATTTTGATAAAAATTTGAATGCAATGGTAAATAATTACATTTGAAAAATGATTTTGAGTGAAGTACTGCCAGATTTGGATATTTAGGTAAGACCCATTTAGGGGTTTTATGATAAATTATTTATATTGAATGTAGAGACTGATAAATTAAAAAATTTTAATTAATACATAAAATATAATATAATATAATATAATATAATATATATTATACAATTATACATATATTATCTTATATAATTTATTTATTTATTATTTATGTGAACTTTGCTCAAAATCTTTTCCCGAATGTTATGATTTATTATTGCATTTAAATTTTAATTAAAATTCAACACTATTCTCTTTGAACCTGTCTTCCACAGCAGTATCAACTCTTCTTTTTCAATTTAAGCCCAATTAAGTGGAATTATTTAGTAGTTTAATAATTATTATTAAGTAGATAAGTACTTATATCTGTACAATATTTATTAGGAAATCAAGAGTTATTTAATTTTATACATTTTAATTGTAACTTAAAAAAATAAGATCTAATTTTATTACATATATATAATATCTATGTTAACACTCAAACAAATTTTCAAGTCTTAAGTACAATATTGCCTGAGTTATTGTGAAACATTAAAATCAAATTTGTTAAAATTTCAGTAAAATGTAAAATGCCGTATTTTTGTTATTTTTTGGTTTTCTTTTATATCCCATAAGGTCAATTTCGAGAAATTCAAAAAATGATCTAAATGTCCTAAAGTACTAACTACATCCACTTTCCATCTGGAAACATGCTATTCGTAAAAATCTGAGCATTATTTCGGGTCGAAAAAGCATTTTTATACATATAAATGTATTAACAAAAAAAAAAAAAGAAGACGTATTTTATTTAATCAATATATTTTTTGTTTTGCTCAAAATTTAATATTTAAAATCACTTACTAATTATTTAATTTTGATAATTTGTCATACTTATACACACCAAGCTCTGAAAAACTAAAACATGATTATATATTATAATATAATATATTTAATATTTATCATTTCATTAATATTTCGATTATTTCAAGTCTATATACAATATTTATTTGACATCTTTGTTTACAACTCTTTATCACTTTTATTGTAATATTATGTATATATACTAGTTCTTATAAGTTATAAATTATAAGAAAATAAATTATTATTTTTGTTATTAAAAATATAATTATGTTTATTATGATTAAAATAGAGGATAGGATATTAATGGTGGAAGTATATCATTTTGTATTATAATAATGATTTTGAAAGTAATGAAAAATCATTGTAATTGAAAAGATAAAATTCTGTAATTTTTAAAATATTAAATATCTGAAGTATAATTTTATTAACATATTTTATCAATAGGTGATTTACTGATTTCATAAAATTTTCTGAACTATAAACTCTAGATTGAACATTTTGTAAAATACAACAAACAAATTAAAGAAATTGTTCTATAAATAAATTAAAAATAGCTTTAACTTTAATAAAATTTAATTTGGTATGTAAAACACCCGTGTGTCTATGTGGATATATATATATTTTGATATCAATGTAAATATTTAATTATTTAGTTATTTTATTAATTTATGATACAGGTAATATTTAAATCAGTTAGGTATATCAATAATACTGTTATTGTAACTTGTATTTTTTCTGACATTTTTAAGAAGTTTTTTCTACTGCTTAAGGATATTATTAAAAAATTCTAAAAATAAATTAGATAATAAAATATAAACTAGATAAAGTTTTATACTGAACGTTTGAATGAATAATACCCCATTTGTAACCAGAGAATTAATTTTCCTAAAAAAGATTTTTTATACTTTTAATAACACAAAAACTACACATATTCAGTGGCGTATCCAGGGGGGGGGGTGTTTGGGGGTTGTAACTCCCTCTGAAAATTGTTAAATATTTAAATAATATTAAAATCTCGTATAGATAATAAAATATAATTTTTTTTTGTTTGTTTTTAAGTATGATAACACTTTTACTATCCGAAATAGCATATTTTTCCGGTTGGAAAGTGGAAGTAGTTGTTACTTTATTTAGGTCATTTTTCGAATTTCTTATAATTGACCCTAAGAAGTAGAAAAACGACGAAAAAACTACATTTTTCAAGAAAACTGAGATTTTGACGAATTTGATTTCAATATTTCACGATAACTCGGACAATTTTTAAGTTAGAGACTTGAAAATTTGAATGGGTGTTTATATTGGTACTATATATTATATATATATGTGGTAAAATTTTGGAACCGTTGCGTTAATTTTTCTACAAAATATAGAACCTTGAATATTTTGTAAAATTCTCGTTTTTATGTATATAATGTTTGATAAAATTGGCAATTTTGAGCATTAAGGTCTGAAAATTTTACTGAAGTGTGTCTAAATATTACTTAATATCTTATTAAAATATTAGAAAAATAGTCTCAATTTTTTTTATAGCTGTTTAAAGTTGATATTTTTAATTTTTTTGTTTTTTTTTGTTTTTTTGATTTTATGTCTGAAGACACTATGACTTTTACTATCTGATATAATGCTTCGATTTCTACGAATAGCAAATGTTTTCGGTTGGAAAGTGGATGTTTTTGGTACTTTACTGAGATCATTTTTCGAATTTATAAAAATTGACCATATGCGTTAGAAAAAACGACGAAAATACGGCATTATATTAATCAATACCTACATTATCTGACTGAACTTCGCTCAGAATGGTTTTTCGAATGCAATGGTTCATTATTGCATTCAAATTCTAATTAAAATTAAACACTACGATTTTCTTACCTATATCTCTGCGGCAGGAGTATCCCTTCCTTTTTATTTCAATAATTAACATAATAAATAATAATCTAATAATAACAATAAAAACAAACAAAATTAAAAATTATTTAATTTGTTAATTTTTTTAACCCCCCTCCCCCCCAAAAAAAAAATCCTGTATACGCCACTGCACATATTTGTACTCATATATTTTAATAATATTTTATAGGTTGAAAATAGAGGAGTAATTATGTCATAAAATATAACACTTTAAATTTTTGGTTAGAAAAATAAAATTTTTATGCGTTACCTATTAGTTTATTACAATAATACATACTCGTATAGGTTATATTATAATTTATAAGAATATAATATATAGGAATTGAATTTGCAGAATAGATATGAGTTATAATTTATTAGGTAATACGTAATAATAAAGTAATGGAAGGGATACTGGTGTGGAAGAGATACAGGTGTAAAGAGGATAGCATTGAATTATGATTCATTCAAATTGAAATCAAAATTCAATAGGTACTATCCTCTTTATACATGTATCCCTTCCATTTTCCGTACCAATATCCCTTCCCATGCGGTTTTATACTTTAAAGAACTATAAAAAGAAATCGTAAATGTAATAATTCACAATTACTTGGAACTGAGTTAAGTAAAATGTATTTAAGCTTCAATGAAATTTTCAAAATTTTTGAAAAATATTTGTTAATTGTTATAACATTATTGAAAAATATTGCAATATAATGAGAAAAATCCATGTAGGTTTTTCATCCATGCTATTTTAAATATTGATTTTACTAAAATTTCAACTTTAAAACCAATAAAAAAGATGAGCTGATACTCCTGCCGCACAGGATACAGGTGTGCGGATCATAGCGTTTAATTTTACTTAGAATTTGAATACAATGATAAACCATTGCATTCGAAAAAACTGAGCTAAGTTCAGTCAGATTATAATTTTCGTTTGAACTAAAAATATTAACTTAAAACAGCTATAAGTCCTATATTTAGAAAAAAAATTTAAAAACGGTTCCAAAATTTTATCACATATATATAATAGCTATGTGAACACCCAAAAAAATTTTCAAGTCTCTAACTTAAAAATTGCCCGAGTTATCGTGAAATATAGAAATTGAATTCGTCAAAATTTCGTTTTTTCTACCGCCTATAGTCAATTTTGAGAAATTCGAAAAATGACCCAAATAAACAAGCACGTATTCAGGATCAATTTTCGGGGGGGGGGGGGGGTAAAATTTTTTTAATATATGAAGTAAAAATAAATGATTATATTATACGTAGTTATATATGTAGTTAGTCTGTTATATTATAAATATAAAACTACTTTAAAAATTACGGGGGGGGGGTTGAACCCCTAAACCCCCCCTGGATACGGGCTTGCAAATAAAGTACCATCTACATCCACTTTTACATCTGAAACTAGCTATTGGTGAAAATCGAAGGGTTATTTCGGGTAGTGAAAGTGTTTTCAAAATATTTATACGTATGGATTCTAAGATTTTCGTTGTCCTAAAAATATCAACTTAAAACGGCTATAAAAAAAAATTTTGACAATGGATTTTTCTAATATTTTAGTATGATGTTAAGTAATATGTAAGTATACTTCAGTAAAATTTTCAGACTAAAATACCCAAAATTGACAATTTTATCACACATTATATACGTATATATCCAATATTTTGGAGAAAATTAATGTAACGGTTCCAAAATTATACCACATATATATAGTAGCTATGCGAACATCCAAAAAAAAATTCAGGTCTCTATCTTAAAAATTGCCTGAGTTATCGTGAAATATAGAAATCGAATTCGTCGAAATTTCATTTTTCGCGAAAAATACAGTTTTTTCGTCATTTTTTCGCCGTTTTTTCTACCGCATAGCGTCAATTTTGAGAAATTCAAAAAATGACCTAAGTAAAGTACCAAGTACGTCCACTTTGCTACCCGAAACATACCCTATTCGTGAAAATCGGAGCATTATTTCGGGTAGTATTTTTGTACACAGACATAAAAAAAAAAAAAAACAAAAAAAAAACAAAAAATAATCACACATCATTGTAAAACCAATACATTCTTCGCTTCGCTCAGAATCTAAAATAATCGCACATCATTGTAAAACCATTACATTCTTCGCTTCGCTCAGAATCTAAAAAAATTAGAGTCTTGAGATTTTCCTAATATTTTGAAAATACCTTAAGTTATGCAGTTATGCTTCAATAAAATTTTCAAAAATTTTCCCATTTTTTTGGCTTTTCTAATAATTTTTATTGTAAAAGTATTGAGAAATAATAATAAGAATATTCGTATGGATTCTAAGATTTTCGTTTAAACTAACAATATCAACTTTAAACTAATATAAAAAAAAAATATTGAGTCTTGAGATTTATCTAATATTTTGATATGATATTAAGTAATATGTAATATGATATTATGTAATACTTCAGTCAAATTTTCACATCTTGATGCTCAAAATTTTATTAAACATTATATATATATATAAATGCTAGAATTTTACGAAATAGACAAAGTCCTATATTTTATAGAAAAATTAACGGTTCCAAAATTTTATTGCATACCTATCATGACAAAATAGATAGGTATGTCAGCAACTTAATGATACGCAC
>JAIUCT010000010.1:15096674-15125694 GCA_021307375.1 Tetraneura akinire
TGCGCTGGATTCCCGGATTCACATAATTCCATCTAAATATCTAATAGTAATAAAGTAATAAACTAATAAACAATTTAAGCATTGATCTTATATTTTAACTATTTATATTAGATCATTTCATATTATATTTTTATCATTATCTAAAAGGACAAAATTAAATTTGTCTGAAAATAATAATAGTCCATTTTTTTTATTTACCGGCCCAAAATTGACGCGGCCCACCGAGATTTTCTCGGTAGCTCGCCGGTTCAATCCGGGCCTGGCAATTTGGCATCTGTTACATCTGGGTTCTAGTTCTTTAGCCATTAGAAAAGAGTGTGTGAACCTTGTGTGCCCTATTCGTACATGAGTAATAATGGTCTCTTCGTGTCTGTTGAGTT
Source organism: Tetraneura akinire (assembly GCA_021307375.1). Lineage (NCBI taxonomy): Eukaryota > Metazoa > Arthropoda > Insecta > Hemiptera > Aphididae > Tetraneura > Tetraneura akinire. Next base: position 15,097,055 of record JAIUCT010000010.1, read on the forward strand.
TTCTCTGCGGATATGCCCATTTTTCGATCGATATTTGAAAATTTTATTGAAGCTTAAATTCATTTTATTTAACTCAGTTCCAATTAATTGTGAATTATTACATTTATGATTTTTTTTATAGTTGTTTAAAGTATAAAACAGCAAGGGAAGGGACAAAGGTGTAAAGAGGATAGTACTGAATTTTGATTGCAATTGAATACAATGATAAATCATTACATTTGTGGAAACGATTTTGAGTGAAGTACTGTCAGATTTGGGTATTTAGCCAGTGGCGCATTTAAGGGGGGTAACTGGGGCAAATGCCCCGGGCGCTAAATTTTAGAGGCGGGAATATTATTATGGTTTACCATTACATAAAACTGAAATCTTTTCTATTTTCAATTTTGTCTGGAATATTGATATTATAATAAATTATTATTATAAAATGAAGATTATAAACGGTTTCATACGGGTGAAAAGCGGCATGGGATTGCAATAATCGCAGATGTAATCAGAGCCGGATTATGGTTTTTAGGGCCGTAAGCATATTCATATAAATGGCCTATACATAATTTTCATACACTTAAAAAAATCAATATTGTATTTTCAATTATTTATTAGATATCACAAATAAAATTAAAATAAATATAATTTACATTTAAATCTACATTTAAAAATTTGAATTCGTATATTAATTTTCTTTATCATTACATTATTTTATTATTAATTACTATATATATTTATATATTAAATTATTATAATTTTGTTTATTTAATATTATTGGCTTCTTTCTTGCTTTTTGAAATGAAAAATATTCAATAATTGTCTCGTAGTTTATATAGTTTTCAAAATTTCACTTTCTATAGACAAAATGGCCAAATCGTTTAAATGTTCTTACTTCTTGTGTTAAATTAGATCTTAATGCATTTTTTAGTAATTTCAATCTTGAAAACGATCTTTCTCCACTACAATTGGTGCACATGAGTGTAAGATATAACCATAAAGTTTTTTTACATTTTGAAAGCATTTCGAAACGTTTAAGTTTAAAATAATTTTATATAAATTTATATATAGAATTATTAGAAGTATTATATATGGGCAGAATTTGATTTGAAATATTTAAAAATTATGAGCAGAATTTTTTTTGGGCCGTAAGCAATTGCTTATTTTGCCTACCCTTTAATCCGGCTCTGGATGTAATTAATATAAATATAAATATTATCCTGATTTATTTATGAATGTATAACCTGTGGCGGCCATTCCATTTTATCAGGAAATACAATAACTCAGGCAATTTTGAAGTTAGAGACTTGAAAATTTTGTTAGGTATTATACGTATGTAGGTGATAAAATTTTGGAATCGTTACGTTAATTTTTCTACAAAATATAGGACTTTGAATATTTCGTAAAATTCTAATTTTTATGTAAATAATGTTTGATAAAATTGGAATTTTCGGCATTAAGATCAGCAAATTTTATTGAAATATATTTACATATTACTTTACATCATATCAAAATATTAAAAAAATTCCTAGTCTCAATTTTTTTTATAGCTGTTTAAAGTTGATATTTTTAGTTTAAACGAAACTCTTAGAAACCATACAAATATTTTTCTTATTATTTATCAACACTTTTACAATAAAAATTAATAGGAAAGCCAAAAAATTTAAAAAATTTTATAGAAGTATACTGACTTATATTTTAATGAATTTCTAAAAATGTAGGGACATCTCAAGACTCATTTTTTTTATAGGTGTTTAAAGTTGAAATTTCAGTAAAATTAATATATAAAGTATATGTATTCTTCCTATTATAGTTCAATATTTTACAATAATGATAAATAAAATTGACAAAAATTTTTATGATATGGGCATTTAGGTGACAAGGGATTTTATGAGCATTTCTATTGAACTTAAAGACTTGAAAATTTTATAGGGGGTTTATTTATATACTATATGTGTACCTATATGGTCCATTGGCCCTATATGTGTGATAAAATTATGCGTTTTAAACATTTAATTAAAAATGTCAAAATTTTAATCAATACCTACATTATCTGACTAAACTTCGCTCAGAATCGTTTTTTCGAATGCAATGATTTATCACTGCATTCAAATTCTAATTAAGGCGGTTGGAAGCGGCTATTTATTAAGGAGTAATGTATAGGCAATATTATAAATTTTTCTCGTTACGCAGGTGTTTGTGTGAAACGTAAATGATCATTAGTGTGAGTAGATGAGTCGTCAAAGATTGTATAGTATACGTATACTGGAAATACCTATACGGGTTAGAAATACACTAACGGTCATACGCGCATGCACATGTCATTGTAGGACTACTGAAATTATATTTGATCTGAATAACTATTTAAAAGTATCAAAAGCGGAAGAAAAATTAGCATAGTTTCGATTATTCAATTTTAATTTTGTAAACATATTTAAATTCGTAGCCCTCTTTTCTACGTTATGTAGGAAATCGATTTTCAATATTATATCTGGATCGTCCAATATAACATATTATAAATTTACAGATTTTTCTAATTTTAATTTGTATATTAAAAATACATAAAATAAAAAACTATTTCCTACATAACATAGAAAAAAGGTTCACAAGTTCAAATATTTTTTCAAAATTAAAATTGAACAATTGGAAGGGTCTTAATTATTCTTTTGCTTATTGATCTAAATGCTTGAAAATAATATCGACCTTCCAACCGCCTTAAAATTAAACACTATGATTTGCACACCTATATCCCTACGGAAGGACTATCCCTTCCCTTGCTTTTTTTTAAATATTTATTTGTTGAAGTATATTAATAAGTATTTTAAATAAATTTATATCTATTATTTACAAAAAATACTCAATATAAAATGATAATATTATTTATTTAAATTTTTATATCTAAATTATGAAATATTTATATAAAAATTTCTTGATGGGGAGGGGAGGGGCGCTAGTAAAATGTTGCCCCAGGGCGCTTAATGTCTAAATATGCCACTGTATTTAGCCATTTAGGGGTTTTATGATAAATTATTTATACGAGTATTGAACGTAGAGACTGATAAATGTAAAAATTTTAATCGGTATACCTACATATATTATCTGATGAACTTCGCTTAGAATCGTTTTTCGAATGCAATGATTTATCATTGCATTAAAATTATAATCAAAATTCAACAAATCTTTACACATGTATTCCTTCCACACCAGTATCCCTTCCCTTGTTTTTAATATATTATCTTAAATTATCTACAATTAAAATTAGTTTTTTATCATTGATTATGTAGGTAATCGTGTCATTCATCTCGCTTCATCAATCCTATCTGTTGTTCTCAGACTTGGGTAGTATTCAGAATATTTTTTAAATACTTTTTTTTTGAAAGTATTTAATACAGTATTTTGTGTTTACAAGTATTTTTATTACTTTTTAAAAGTATTCTGAATACAGTATTCCGAATATTTTTGTCACATATTTAAAATTATTTTATTTCTCCGTCAATATAAATTGCATTTTGTAGATATGTGAGTACATACTATTTTACACATAGTACCTTTATTATTTTGTTTTCTACTATTTTTAGTGGAACATTCATTTCATTTTCCAATTTTGTAGCAACGAGCCAGCGATGAGATGAGATTATTTTGATGGTATAACAATTAATGAGTTATAATTATAATTTATAAATAATGATACCTGCACCTGTAGGTCTTATTTTTATTATATTAATATAATACCCTAGGTATATCTGGAAAATTATAATGTGCATGCAATAATTAAGTTTTCTTGGAAATTACAGACCATTATCGCATGTATGTATATTAAATATTGTATAATATGTAGGGTTTTAATTTTGAAATATTTCAAAATTGAAAGTTTCATGACTTTGGAAATATTTCAATGAAATATTGAAAAAATATTATTTTACGTTAAACACGTTAAGTGCGAATGTCGACAAATCTTATTCATTAATAAGAGTTCGAAAGTATTAAAGTCGTTACCGTCCAAAAATTCAATATTTTTATTCTATTTATAATTAATTTTCATAATAGTATTTCATAAAAATAAATATATAATATATTTATTTGCTTGGATTATCATAGATACTAGGTATAATTATATTTATATATTACTGGAAACGGTTACCACCATAGGCGCAACTAGAGCCTAAATATTGGGGGTGCTAAAATTATGTAACAAAAAAAAAAACCACCAAATGCTATTTCCCAATTATTTATGAATTACTATAACAATTCTAAAATTAAACATATTTTATTATCCTAATAAGTAGACATTTACATTTTATATTTTTTCTAGGTTTCATGCAGTATTATCAATTTATAATATTCATAGATTACTATATTATAAGACATTTGAACAAAATAGTTCTAAATAAAACTTTAAAACTTAAAATTGACAGTATTTTAATGTAATTATTATAGTTAGACCTAAAGAAAACAAGGGGTGCTAAATTATAACTCAGGGGTGCTAAAGACTCTCTTGCGCCCTCCTAGTTGCGCCACTGGTTACCACGTGGGGCCACACAGATTAATTTCTTACCATTGGCTAATGAAATAATAATGTCATATTATGGTGTATTTGTTTATTTTCTAATTTAATTTAATATTTTAGTATATTATCTTGACGTAATGAATATTATTATTTCCTTACCCATGAAGGGAATCTTCAAATTCAAAATATTGTCCCAGTCAACGTATTTAGATAGGGTTTGTCAAATTCCGGGTAAATTATCATATTGATTAAATAATATAGATATATAAAATATAATCTATGATGTATTAAACTTTTAAACTATGGTGTTGTGGCGATTCTCGCTATTAATAACTTAACTCGTGCTCTATAGAAAACGAAAATAATTTAATAATCATTGGCCATTGCTTATCAATTATTTAATGATTATTTTGTATATTGTATTTTATTAAGTAATAAGTATTTGTGTAAAATCTTAAAATTAAAAATTGCCAATGAGTTTATTTTTATTCGAGTATACTGTTATCCTCAAATAATATAATTTATGATAAAAAAATACAATTGAGTGTCAATGTTATTAAAAAATGTATTAATTGTTTTGTTTATAAATTATAATAAGTTATAATTAATATGCTGTTAATTATTAAAAATAAGTTTTTATTTATATTAATTTGTATATATGTATTCTAAATATGATTTATATCAAAATGAAATAAAGAAAAAATTATATTTCACGAAATTTTCATGAAATATTTCATGAAATATTTCAAAAAAATAAATTTCATGAAATTTTAAAACCCTAATAATATGTGTATTAAATAAAAAATACGATTTGTTATCAGGATAATCAAATCACTTGATACCAGTGTAAAGAAGGCCAATGTCAGTTGATAACAAAATGTCACAAGTCCTAACTACACATTGGCCGTTTTTTCAATTAATTATTATATTGTTATCTAGCCAATGTAATGATAAGCTCTTTTTTCAAAATAATTGTTATAATCAATAACAAAAATTAAAATGGCCAATCTTAGTTTTAATGTTGGTCACTCTTCGTTTTAGACATTGGCCCTTTTACTACCTTAAATATAATTAAAAAAAATAACATTGGTCAAATAATCCCAATTTCGTCAAAATTTGACATTGGCCTTTCTTGCACCAAGCCACAGATTTATAACTTTATAAATGCGACCGGTCACAGCACGTGCAGTGTGTAATGTCATATATAATAGATTATATAATAATTCTATAATAAATGGTAATGAGTATGTGTGTGAGTTACTCTGAGTGCTAGTCGTCAAATGACCGACAAATGACAATATTTATAATTTATTATGCCACTTCCCTCCATATAAGCACGTTAAATATTCTGAATTACTATCTTATTTACGTGTTTTTACTTTTCAAAACTGTATACAATTTTCTTGGTGAAATCTAGTTGTTTTAAATTTATATAACCTAACCTAGCGAAATTGATGAATCTTCAAATATTGATGATAAAAAAGCAATAGGCCTTCCTTGGCCAAAATATGACCATATTTTTAAAATTATTTCCTTAAAAGGAGATTTTGAAAATTATCAAATATAAATTATCATATATTGTGAAATGTAAATATTGTACATCAATTTTATTATATTTTATTATATATTATCAATTTTATTATATTTTAGATTCTGAGCGAAGCGAAGAATGTATTGGTTTTACAATGACGTGTGTCTTTTTTTTTGTTTTTTGTTTTTTTTTTTTAAATATGAAGACACTTTTACTACCCGAAATAATGCTCTGATTATAACGAATAGCATATGTTTCCGGTAGCAAAGTGGATGTAGTTGGTACTTTATTTAGGTCATTTTTCGATTTTCTCAAAATTGACCTCATGCGGTAGAAAAAAACGACCAAAAAATGACGAAAAAACGGCATTTTTCAAATTTCGACGAATTCGATTTCAATATTTCACGATAACTCGAGAAATTTTGAAGTTAGAGACTTTTTTGGGAGTTCATATAGGTACTATGTATATGTGATAAAATTTTGGAACCGTTAAGTTCATTTTTCTACAAAATGTAGGACTTTGAATATTTCGTAAAATTCTCGTTTTTACATATATAATGTTTGATAAAATTGGCAATTTTAGTGATTAAGGTCTGAAAATTTTACTGAAGTGTAGTTAAATATGACTTAACATAATATCAAAATATTAGAATAATCTCTAGTCTCATTTTTTTTTTTATAGCTGTTTTAAGTAGATATTTTTAGTTTCAAACGAAAATTATAATCTGACTGAACTTCGCTCAGAATCGTTTTTTCGAATGCAATAGTTTATCATTGCATTCAAATTCTAATTAAAATTAAACGCTATGATTCGCACACGGCACACCTGTATCCTATGCGGCAGGAGTATCAGCTCTTTTTTTTTTTTTACTTTTGTTTTGTAGATACTAGATATTAAAATAATGCGTCAAAATAATTTTATCAATAAAATTACAAATTGTGTGATGTTTGTGAGTGAATAAATACAATAATATATTTTGGATTTACAGTTAATAATATTTTATCTAATGTATATATATATATATAAATATATATATATATATAACACTAAAACGTATTTTAAAATATTAAAGTTAGTACTATATAGTATAATACCTATATATTTTATAATAATATCTCGTCATTTGATCATGGGAATTTTTTCATTTTTTATTAACGATATTTACTATATATTATTAAATGTTATTTATTTATTTTTGAGTACTTGTGTGTAATGTATTTATAATATTTACATGTTGTTCGTTAAACATTTATTTTTATTCTTTTTAAAATCAATTTGTGTAACTAATTAGCGTGTTATGGGAACACGCCGGTCCTTTTGATGGCCAATTACAAGCACTTAGGTTTTCATCAAAAGCTAAGTGAATTGGACATTTGAATTCGTTGAGTTCATATTTTTGTGTCCATTTATCCCAATTACAAGAGTAAAATTTATTACATTGTTTTGGATCTCTAAATAATCCTGCACGGGTGCACAACTTTTGGTTGAATGCTTTTTTGACGTCTTCCAATACCACTTTGGTCTTGGTTTCTACTTCTTTAACGGACACTAATTTCTCGTTATCGTCGTTGTCGTTATTGTCATTTTCAATTATTGTTTGGGTCGTAGTTGATAGGATCAACGGTTTCCTCTTTTTCGTGCAATCGCATTGAGCTCCCAGTTTGCCTACTAGTAGTGGATTAGTATCGCCCACAACTAAAACTTTACCGTTATCCTCACTCTTTAAATTCTTTCTCACACCCGCCGTGTAATATCTCTCAAATTCAGCATTCAATTCGGGACTGACTGGTTCTACGATTATTGGCTGTAATGGATATACCGGGTTTGGGTATGCGTGTAAATCATGACTGGCATCCTTCTCGTATTCTCTTGGCAAACTATAATTGTTATGGTGGAGCGAATTTTCCGCTGGTAGAGCGTAATACCGAGGCAATGGTGAGCGATACGCGGAGTCCAAAGACGAATGAACGTTGCGATAGTAATCTATCAAATCGGAAACTGTACTGGAATATCCACCCAGCGTTTCCGGTCTTTGTGTGTATGTTATAGGAGGCCTAACACTGAACACAGATTCAAGTGACGGCATAAATGGGATTTTGGGTGAAAAAATCTCACTTGAGGTTTCAGATTTGTATGTAGTAGATTGCAATTGGGTAGAATATGTTTTCTGGTTATGTGTGTTCGGGGTTTCAGTCGAAGAATAGTACATTGAAGTGGGCAATAGTCGAGACGTATAATCATTTGAACCCATGTAAGATGTGCTCGAGTATAATGATCTGGATGTAGAATTTTCGATAGACTCTGAAAGTTTTGCTATATATTCGTCAATATCGAATGAGTTATTCGGCATTTTATATTCTACGGATTGTTCCGAAGGAATGTTAACGTACAGCAATGGATTTGGAGTACTTGATGGATATGTAGGGGAAATCGGTGTTTTCGATAATTTGGAAATAAGTTGTTCGACAAAAATTGAATCGTCATTATAAACTGTAGATGACGGTGTGTAATAGTTTACAGTTGGTTTAGCCGTGTGTTCACTTGGTATATCTACAGGATTATATTTCAGAGAAGCGTAAGTTGAAGAAATAGACGATCCTTCGGTAATTACGGGGTAGGACAATGAAGAGTCATAATTTTCAGTGTATTCTTTTAATTTTGATGACATTGAACGTACTGGGATATTTGATATTTTTTTGTATACATTCGTCGGTGATGTTGAAGTGTAATCAAATACAGGCAATTTTGTAGTGATAAAAGGGTAAGTAGATATATTTTGTGTGTAGCTATTATCATGGTTGGATAGTGAATAATCAATTGTAGAAGATGTCGATTGAAATGGTTGATTTGAAATTCTAGATACATAATCGTTGAACTTAAATTGCGATTTAAATTGATCTTTGTATAAACTGGCATCATGTAGTGCTGCATTCTGTGTAGTAGAAGGAATATGATAATCGTTAAAATTAATATTTGACGAAGACGAAGTAATATAAGGTGAACTGGTAGTAGAATATTTCGGTTTCGATTCTTCATTAAAATCTGAGTAAGAACTACGGTATGAATAATCTTCTAACAGTTTAGAAGTAGGTTTTAAATGAATATTAGATTGCGAATAGGTTAATATTTCAGGTAATTTAATAAGAGGATTTTGGGTTGTTGAATATGTCTTTATGTTGTATGATGGTTGGTATTGTTCATTTATTTTATGTGAATTATAAGTATAATCTCTCAAATGAGAGTATGAATTTGCTTGTGCATTATTCGTGTAAATTAATGATGGGTTTAAATAAAAATTAGATGGTGAATAATTTTCTGAATAAAGTCTGGCACTGGGAATTATTTTATTCAAAGGTCTTTGAGTTGAAGTGTATGTCTCATAATCTTTAAGTGGTGGATATTGAATATCATTTTTATGAGAATCGTAGTTTTTATTAACTGGTATACTTTGAAAATTATTTTGTTGGTGAAGAAGAATTCCTGGGTGGAATTGTGATTTTATTTCTGAATCATGTTGTTGATGATAAAGTATTCCTAAAGGTCCATCGAATTGATTATATATGGGTTTGTAACTATTAAAATCAGAACTATATGATCTATCCGATTGATTTGGTATTATGTAAGTGTCTGCTTTATTATATGCCAATAATGGTTTAGTTGTCGTCAAATAAGATTCTGAAGAATGGTATGAAAATTGAGGTTTGATTGTAGTAGAATACGATTTTGAAGGTTCATTTAAGAATTGGGGATTTCGTGTTGTAGAATAAGATTCTGAATGTCCATATGGTAATTGGGGTTTACCTGTATTAGTATAAGTTTCGGTTGAACTATAAGAATATTTTGGTCCATTGGAATTAGAATAATCTTCAGTTGAACTATAAAATAATTTTGGTTTACTTGTAGTAGAATAAGATTCGGTAGATTCGTAAAATTCAGGGGTTTTTGTACTAGGGTAAATTGTAGTTGGAACATAAAATGTTTGTGGATTGATAGTGTTGATATACGTTTCTGATGAAATGTAAGGAATTTTATGAATATTTGGTGACGAATAAGATTGTGCTGAACTATATAATAACTGTGGAACGTTTTGCACAACATATCTCTCTGTAGACTCATACGGTACTTGAGGTTTGTTTTTAGTAGAATATGGAACAACAAATTTACTTGGTTCAACATAAGTCTCAATTGAATATTGAGGATGATTGTTGTTATATTGTCCGTACGGAATAAATTGGTCTTTTATGTATAATGTATTGAGTAGATTTGTTTCATAACGTTGTTCTCCGTAGTTGAGTATATATGATTTTCCAGAGTTTCCTTATAAAATATAAAATTGTGTTATTTGATAATATATACCTACTTTAAAAATAAATAAAATATTAAAATATATGAACATACCACAAGATTCTACTTTCCATTCCCAATCACATTTTAACGACTTTTCATCAAATACTAATCCAAATGGACACCGGAATTCGTATGCTGTAAGTGGAGTGTAACCATCTTTAGCATGGTCAAGGCAAGCGAAAAACCATCGACAGTTTTCAGGATCAGCGTAGTATCCTTCTATGGATGGACAAACAAATTGATTTTGAAGAACAGGTGCTATTTCACTGGAACCTATAAATTGACAAAAATTGATATATTTGTTTTATAACTAAATAAAATACTGTGGTTGAATTTTATGTTATGTTTTTACCTCGACAAGCTCCTGTATCTGATAAAGATCCTGGCCATACACATACTTCAACTTTTTCATCAAACGCTAGACCGTCAGGACAATCATATTCATAAACCGTAAAATAATTAGATTGTTGGTCAAATTTCACACAGCGATAAAATCTATTACAGCCACTTGGATGTCTAAAGTAGCCTTGTCGTGAACATTCAAATTCAGTTTTTGCATCTTTGCGAATTACATGGACATCGCCATCTCTTGTGACCACTCTTTCAATGTAATATGGGGAATAATTGATTTCGTCTAAAACATAAAATTATAATTTATAAAAAACTGGTTTCAAAGTATATATTTACATTTATTTTATAATGTACTGTTAAAATAGAATCCTTGGTCTGTAGGTTGTTGTAATTGTTCTTGTAAACTTAACAATTGAGCGGATCTAGATTTTCTTGCAGTTTCAGTAAAAATCTTTGTAAGTTCTTTTAAAGGTTCTATGTCAGTTTGATTTAAACATGTTAATTTCCAATCTAATGCTTCAACATCAGTTATCACAGCTCCAGCTAAATCCCGTAATAATATGTATTTACCCTATATTCATACAAATATTAGATTAATTAAAAAAAAAAAAAAAAAAAAAATATTAAAAAAAAAAAAAAATTATGCCTTGATTGAAACGCTAAGACTATCATCGAATGATATCCATGTTTTATTCATAAATGCGTACGGAGCAGTTAAATCTTCATCTCTTTCAATGGTCCAATTACCTTCTTTCATATATTCGCACATCTATAAAAATTAAAATGATATAAAATAGGTATAGGTATATGGTACTGTAATATTGTATTCAATGTATTTAGTATAATTTTGATCTACTTTATGACGTGTAATTGTTGTTGGTAATCCATTGGTGGGTGATCGAGGAGTGTTTTGAGTGGGATCTTTGAGTTCAAATATAATTGCAGTAGATGGTAATGATAAAAGTATAGATGATTGATGTACACCAAGTCCTATTATAAGATCAACTAAGGAATCCTACAATATAAAACATATTTTATATATATTTAATGTATGAATAAATAAATACGTTTATTAAATGTTAAAACATTTCTTACGGCATTAAGTAAATCGTCGGATCCCATAAGTCGACTTGGATGATAGGTATAACCTTGTTGAGAATTATCAACAAGATTATGCGTTGCAATTATAAAAAAATTCACAAACCTAAAATAATAAAGTACACAATCTTTTTTTAAAACTTACTTAAATTTAAATAAATCTTACTTTGAAAGTTTTTTGAGATCATAGTATTTTGTCATAAGTATTGCGCTTGGAGGAAGTACCAATTGAATATCTTTTGTTTTATTAAATATTTCCAAAGAGCTATTTGTTAACATTACTTTGAAGTTATTATCAATTTCAGAAAATAATTCCTGAAATTATTTAAATTAAATATATAAAAAATGTATTTAATTTATATTTCAATGATGAAATTTTGTTGTTAAACAGGGACACTTTATAGTAAATAGGACAGTGGTTTCCAATTGGCGGTTATATAGTGTAGACTGTAGTGATTGATTATTTGTATAAGATAACACACATGATAACAGAAATTTGTGTTTACAGGTAGGTATATTATTACAAAAAGGTGTGTAAAATTTCAATAAATCATATAATTTTTTTTTTATATAATATTTAAACAAAATTGAAAAGGAAGTATTTAATAAAGGTGGTTCTGGACCAATATAAGTTAGAGGTCTGTGTCTTCATTTATTGGGAAACGCTGTTGTAGGGGATTTAGACAATTTATCGACGTCAAACAATATAAGAATATGTAAAATTAACTGATAGCCAATAAACCTATAGTCTAATATACTCACACAAACAATCAAAATTATTGTGGTATGTTTAATAAAATATAGGTATTTTAAATGTTTAAATTCCTAAATAATTATGTTTAATATTAATTAAAGTATAGTTTTAAAAAAAGCCAAAAAGGTCTTCCTAGAATTTCTAATCATGCTTAGGCTTGGCATAGAGTATAGTCATGGGAATGAATTGGTTGACCGAGTGCATAATTCATTATTCGTGCTTAGAGGAATAATTATAAAAAGAACAAAGAAAACTTGAATTAGATATTGAAGATATTATTATAGGATCTTAAAAGCCACGTCTAATTAATTTATAACAGCATGAATGTTTACAAACAAATTTTAATGATTGGATGGGTAAAAACAGTGGCGTATTTAGGATTTTGTCAAGATCCAATGAGGGTATGTATCGGCAAATATGAAATTGACCAAGGAGAGGATATATTTAGGCAAAAAGCAATTTTGTCTATCAAAAATTATCAATTAAAAAAAGGTTACATGGTGATATATTCTCCTTAAGGTGTGGGCCCCCCTATAAATATGCCCCTGAGTAAAAATAATTGTGGTATATTTAAATATTATAATCATGATTGACGTATTGTATGTACATATTTAAATATCATAGCTATTAAAATTATAATAAAAACGTATTATAAATATATTTTATACATCATTATTATAAAAATGTATGCATTTCTTTGAATTATTTAGGATAACATGTACATATTATTTAAAATAATTATAATTAAATCAAAATAATATTAATAATTAATAGTAGAATGTTCAAATTTTGAGGCTTTGAATTAAACAGAAATGTCAGAAACGACAAAAATGAAATCACAAAATTATAAATTACGAAATTAACATATAAGATATAAGGTTGAGAAAACGTCGATGACAAATTTGGCACAGAACACAATTTAGATTTTAGAATATTTGAGAGGGTTTACTCACAATCTTTTTTTATAATTTTTATATTTTATATTTTTCACTTTTTACTTTAGATTACAATGATGTGTGTCTTTTTTTTATTTTGTTTTTATGTCTGAAGACACATATACTACACTAAATAATGCTCCGATTTTCATGAATAGCATATGTTTCCGGTTGGAAAGTGGATATAGTCGATACTTTATTTAGGTCATTTTTTGAATTACTCAAAATTGACATTATGCGATAGAAAAAATAACGAAAAAACGGCATTTTTTACGAAAACTGAAATTTTGACGAATTTGGTATCAATATTTCACGATAACTCGGGCAATTTTGAAGTTAGAGACATAAAAATTTTTTGGATGTTGACATAGCTACTATATGTGATAAAATTTTGGAACCATTACGTTAATTGTTCTGCAAAAACAAAATATAGAACTTTGAATATTTCGTGAAATTTTCGTTTTTATGTAGGTATTTAATGTTTTATAAAATTGGAAATTTTGGGCATTAAGGTATGAAAATTTTACTGAAGTATGTTTACATATTACTTAATAATCATATCAAAATATTAAAAAAGCAAGGGAAGGGAACAGGTGTGCAATCATAATTCATAGTGTTTAATTTTAATTATAATTTGAATACAATGGCAAACCATTGCATTCGAATAAACGATTCTGAGCAAAGTTCAGTCAGATAATGCCGTTTTCTCGTCATTTTTTTCATAATATTTTCGATTAACTAAAATATCAAATTTAAACAGCTATAAAACAATTGAGACTAGGGATTTTTATATAAATAAAAAATATACTTCAGTGAAATTTTTTAGACCTTGATGCCAAAAATTGACAATTTTATCAAATATTTAAAGAATTTTACGAAATATTCAAAGTCCTATATTTTGTGGAAAAATTAACGTAACGGTTCCAAAATTTTACCACATATATATACTTGTATATATAAGTAACTTATGTGAATACCTAATAAAATTTTGAAGTCTCACTTCAAAATTGCCTGAGTTATCGTGAAATATTGAAACCGAATTCGTTGAAATTTCAGTTTTCGTGAAAAATACCGTTTTTTCGTCATTTTTTTTTATTTTGCTCTCTAGCTAATTCTAGATAATTGGAAAAAATCATCCAACACTATTATGTATATATCACCGAATGGTTCGTTAATTCTCATTATGGAACTTAGTCTTTAATCTATGATCTATGATTTATGATCTGTGATATGGTCAACCCCCGGGAGGTGCTCAAAGTATAAGATTTATGATGCAAATTTCTGTTTATGTATTGCTATTAGTTTCAATAATATTATTATTTTGGTTGCTATTAGTAACAATAATATTTATATTATCACTATGGTTATTATTATAAACAAATTTAGCTGATGAATCAAATTCGTCGAAAAAAAAATGTCCTTTTTTCGTTATTTTTTTGTACTTTTTTTGTGTCGCATGGGGTTAATTTTAAGAAATTCGAAAAATGACCTTAATAAAGTACAAATTACATCCAATTTCCAATCGAAAACATTAAATATTCGTGAAAATCGGAGCATTATTTCGGGTAGTAAAAGAGTCATCAGACATAAAAACAAAAAAAAAAAGACACACATCATTGTAAAACCAATAAATTCTTCGCTCTGCTCATTGCTCAGAATCTAAAAAATCCATTTTTTTTTTACAGCTGTTTAAAGTTGATATTTTTAGTTTAAACGAAAATCTTAGAATCCATACCAGTATAGGTATTCTTCTTATTATTTCTCAATACTTTTACAATAAAAATTAATAGGAAAGCTAAAAAATTTGGAAAATTTTTGAAAATTTTATTGAAGCATACTGATATATATCTTAACGTATTTTCAAAATATTAAGAAAATCTCAATTTTTTTTATAGGCGTTTATAAGTTGAAATTTCAGTAAAATCAATATTTAAAGTATTTATATGGATTTTTCTTATTTTATTACAATATTTTACAATAATGTTAAATAAAATTGGCAAAAATTTTGAAAATTTTATTGAAGTTTAATTACATTTTACAACTCAGTTCCAATTGTGAATTATAACATTTACGACTTTTATTTTATATATGTTTAAAATATAAAAAAGAGTTGATACTACTGCAAAGCCTAAAATTTTTAAATTTTGCTACTCCACACCAATATTTATTTTATTTATTATTATTATTATTTTTTTTGTTTCTATAAAACATTACTATACAAATTATTTAAAAAAAAAAAGTATTTTTAGTAACACTTTTATCTAAGATTTTTTTTATGTCCCTAATCCCTATATATAATAAAAATAAAATACTGTTTATGAACAAAAAATTTTTTTTATTAATAATTATTGTAAAAATATTGATAAATAATAAAAGGAATCCTTATACCTATGAATTCTGAGATTTTAGATTACACAAAAAACACATATGTGCTAAAAATATGTTATGCAATATGTAATAGAGCTCTAATAAAATTTTCAGATCTTAAAACTCAAAATGGCCAATTTTATTAAACATAGTAGAGATAAAAATGAAAATTTTAGGAAATATTAAAATATAAATAAATATAAATGTTCTATATTTTCTCAAAAAATTAACATAATCGTTTCAAAATTTTATCACGTACCTATATTATTATGTAGTATCTAATTTTATATTTATATTATTAATCTACATTAAAATATATATTCAATTTTCTTAGTTCAATATTGCTTGGTTAAAATATTGACATAGATTTCGTCAAAATTTCAGTTTTTGTGAAAAATACCGTATTTTTGTAATTTTAAGAAATAACCTAAATAAAGTACCTACCAATTAATACTACATATACTTTCTTACTGGAAACACATGCTATTCGAGAAAAACGGATAGAAAAGTATCTTCAGACATGAAAAAAAAAGACACATCATTGCAAAACCAGTACGTCATTCGCTTCGCTAAGAATCTATAATAAATTATAAGTGGCTAAGTTCACAAATATTATTCACACAATAATTTATGATAATAATACTATAGTAATCCATTAGAACAAGTTAATATGTAAAGTTAAATAACAAGACGTTAATTGTCAGTCAATTCTACTCGCAATAAATAAATATAAAATATTTTCTTTTAATGAAAATAATTTTTTGTGTACCTACAGAAATCTAAAAAAAATATTAAATATAAAAATAATTTAATTGCAAAGTACTGCACACTATTAAATTTACTACTGCACGTTTCGTATTTGCTACTGGCACTGCACACCGTGTGTGCTACTGCACAAAATTTTAGGCCCTATACTACTGTCGCAGGGCTACAGGTGTGCAAATAATATTGTTTAATTTTAATTACAATTTGAATGCAATGATAAACTATCGCATTCGAAAAAAGTATTTTGATCGAAGTTCTGTCAGATATGGACATTTAGATGACAAGGGATTTTATGAACATTTATATTGGACTTAGGGACTTGAAACTTTTATAGAGTGTTCATTTATGTACCATATGTGTACTTATAGTTAATACTTGATTAAAATACTTTGTTTTATATCAATTAATAATCACGTTTCGGTTCAAGATCATATTATTGATAAATGCTTAAATACCTATATGCTATTATTATAATATGAATGATAATTCCTAGTCATAACCTTAAACTTCTAGAGTTGCGTAAAAAATAAAATACATAAATATCCTATATTTACGCGTTATTTATATCGTACCCACCTTCTACGATCTACGAAACATATACAGGTATTACATCCATTATAGTTAAATGAAAGGTTCCAATATGCAGATAGAATTATAAATACAAAGAACTATTAAATTAAAATTAAAACTATAATGTTTAGGATTGTAATATAATAATTTTTTATATAAATGAATAAGGAATGGCATAGTTATAATGATCAATATTAAGGATTAAGTACGCATGATGTATCATTATAAGTTTTGTTGAAATGTTTGTAGGGTGTGTCTTTTACTTGTATATTAACTTATTCACCTTGAAGAAATGTACAATTAGAGATTTATCCACTGATACATCGGACTGCCTTAAATCCAATTGCACACCGTCGTAAGTGTTTAAAATTTCAATGATTTCTTTACAAATCTGACCTGTTTTTTTTGCGACATCTTCCATGTATATGGAAATTGCTGCTAATGACTTAAGATCATTATTGGTTTGTCGATAAGATTTGATTGTCTGCAGAATGTCTAAAAAAACGAAAGAAAATATAAAAGAAAATATAGTAATAAATAAAAATCAATAGCAAAATATTAAAAAGATAAAGTAACTATTAAGTATGTACCAGCGTAATCATATTTAAATTAACATTACTTCAAAATAAATGTATTTTTACGTCCAATAAAATGGATGAATAATAGTTATATTTAGAAAAGCGAGTACAATGCATCTGTTTAATTCAGTCATATTTAGTTTAATTGTTAAACATGTTAATCAATTACAAAGACAAAACTCACATTGGATTCGCTCCATTTAATTTTCTAGGTTTCTTCCCACATTAATATAGTCCGATTTGATTTTATCAACAAACAAAATTAATTGAAGACGGATGCAAAAATATAATTTTCATATTTATCCAATGATAATTAAAATTAAAAATATAAAAAATATTAAGTATATAATTATATTATAATCTTAATTATAATATGAGGTATTACTTATATAAGTATTATTCATGAATCTTTTAATTTTGTTAAATTTTGTTATTTTATAATTTATAGTTATCTAAAATTAAAAAATAAAACAAAAATAAGATTTCTTCTATTATAAGTATTATCAGTAACGATTTTATGTTTGACCTGTTCGGTCGTTTTATCATCTTGTTAGCTCGCTTATCTTTACTTTAATTGTACGTTCTAATACGTCGGATTTTTCTATAATGCTGTGTAATACCTGTAATGACGACATTTTCGAAGGCGATAATTTAAATTGTATTAAATGCTAGGCAATTCTACATTTTGGATGTGCAAGTTTGAGAGAGTCGGCGTTTCGAAAAATGTCTAAATTTTCCAGGCAAAATTGGCATTGTAACAATTGTAAATCGAACATGAATGCTGTTAAAAGTTAAAACACCAAATAATAATAATGGTTCAAATATAAAACAGGTTGACACGCAGAAGTCTCATACCGAAACAATTAAAAACCTAGTAGAATCGGTCAATTTTATGAGAGATAAATTTGATAATTTTAGCAAACAATTGCAAGATCTGATTATTACAATCAATAATATCAAGAATGAGAATTTTATCTTGAAAGAAGAAAATGGAAAATTAAAAAATGAAATCGCGTCTTTGGATAAACGTATGAATGTTCTTGAACAAAAAGCGTTAGAAAATTTTGTCGAAATTGTGGGTGTCTAGGATTCCAACAATGAAGATTGTATTAAAACTGTCGTATCAATTGCTGCATCCGTGGGAATAAATAATTTATCCGTATCAAAAGCCTTCCGTATCCCTTCAAAAGACAAAAATAAATCAAGAAAAATAGTAGCTGAACTGACGTCTTTCCAAAATAAGAAAAACTTGTTGGAAAATGTTAAAAAATCTAAATTGTCAGGTAATAACACGAACAACCAATGCATGCAAAAGTTTTCATTCAAAGTTCAATAGCATGTTTTATCACTCTCACCCTAATATTTTTATATTTATTGACGCTTTACATGAAATTCAAACGAATGGCTATTTAAAAATGAATTGTACAAAAACCAGTCGTGTTAATAAAATTTCAGTAGAAAAAGAGCATTTTTTAGCGCAACAAATACAGTATTATGAAGAAGGCGAAATAAATCGGCTTGAATATCTAAAGTTGATTTCCTTTAAATTTATACCTACAAAATTTTAAAATTTTAAATTATTATTATTATTATACATATTAATTAAATAAATAAACCAAATATTAATAACTATATTATATTATATTATTTAGTATACTTAGTTACAATATCTATCTTTAAAATGTAAAAAAAACCCAAACAATAAAAAATTAGCCCAATTCTATAAAAAATATAAAAATAGGTATACTCGTATTCTTAGAGCTGCTAAATTTAACTATTATGAAAATAAATTTAAAAGCATCTCTAATAATCCTAAATTAACTTGGCAACTTGTAAATGAAATCACAGATGTCAAAAATAAAAATAAAGATAGTATCAAACCAATAATCAATAATGGTAATTTGTATGATTCTAACGAGGATCCAAAGGGGTGGCAAATATATTCAACCAATACTTTATCAATGTAGCAAAAAAATTGGCTGAGAGTGCAAAAGATGATGTATTAAATAGTAGTAAAAAAATTTCGTTTGATAGTTTTTTTTGTATTAAAATTGAGAATGTAGATGTTTAATACGAATATAGGTATGAGGTATATATATGTTACGGGTAATGTTAACATTTGGATAATGTTGACATTAGCCGGGTAATGTTAACATTAGCCATACATTTTGGATAATGTCATAAAAATTACACAATTTTAATATTATCCGGCTAATGTCAACATTAGCCAGTGAACATTGGATAATGTTAATTTTTTATATCGCATCTATATGTTTTTATTATTGGTTATCACAAAGTATCAAAAATTTAAACTTATTAGTTATTATTATACATTTATACGTGAACCGGCCACATCTTCTCATTTATTTTTATATTTCAGACAATAATTAGAAGCGAATTACATATTTTTATAACAACTAATATATTTTATTTTTTATTATTTGTATACCTATTTATTATTTGAAATGTTATATTTTCAATTTTATCAATTGAAGATAGTCAATACTATAAATTAGGTAACAAACATGGTATTTTACAACAATTATATACTAGAAACCAATTTAGTGTCTGTCCAATTCCAATTGCACATCTCGATGAGGTTTTGTCTACAAATCATTGAGAGAAATATCTGGGCAAATATCTAATAGTGGTGGTCAGGGGTATAAAAAATGTTCTTGTAAAGGAAACTGTGATAATAACAGATGTAAATGTAAATCATCCAATATTCTGTGTAGCTCAAAGTGTCATGCTTCCATGACTTTTAAAAACAAATAATATTTTTACATTCATATTAAATAAAATAAATTTTGATTATTATAATATTTGTTTATTTATTGTTTTGGCTGTGTCGATAGGAAATAATTGTAATTTTTTATGACATTATCCAGTATGTATTGGATAATGTTACATTATCCAACTTATTAACCATATGCATGGCGGCTAATGTTAACATTTGGTTAATGAAACAATATCCGGATAATGTCAACATTACCCGTAACATATATATATATATATATATATATATATATATATATATTATATATGTATATGTATATAAACTAGTAAAAAATAGTAAAAAATAGTAACTAGTATAATATAATACTAATTTTAATTTTAATTAATCTATTGGTTTTACAATGATGTATATGTCTTTTTATTTTCTATATTCTGAAAACAATTTTACTACCCGAAATAATGCTTCGATTTTCACGAATAGCGAGTTTTAGGTGTAAAAGTTGATGTAGATGGTACTTTATTTAGGTCATTTTTCGAATTTCTCAAAATTGACTCTAAGCGGTAGAAAAGACGACGAAAAAATGATGAAAAAACGGCATTTTTCACGAAATCTGATATTTCGACGAATTCAATTTTAATATTTCACGATAACTCAAGCAATTTTTAAGGTAGAGACTTGAAAATTTTTTCGGGTGTTCACATAGCTACTATATATATGTGGTGAAATTTTGATTTCGTTACGTTAATTTTACTATAAAATATAGGACTTTGAATATTTCGTAAAATTCTCGTTTTTACGTACGGTATATAATATAATGTTTGATAAAATTGGCAATTTTAGTGATTTAAGTCTGAAAATTTTACTGAAGCATACTTACATATGACTTAACATAATATCGAAATATTATAATAATCTCTAGTCTCAATTTTTAAGTTGATATTTTTAGTTAAAAATGCCCTAAAATTTTGTGTTTTAAATGTTTAATAAAAAATGTCAAAATTTTAATCAATACCTACATTATCTGACTGAGCATCGCTCAGAATAGTATTTTCGAATGCAATGGTTTATCATTGGATTCAAATTCTAATTAAAATTAAATGCTTTGATTCGCACACCTGTATCCTATGCGGCAGGAGTATCAGCTCTTTTTTTTAATAATTAAATATGGTATTTTTTTAAAGAACAATATACAAATTTCTATTTTTGCTTCGTGCAAATCGATCAATTATGGAATCAACAGAAATGTTAAATTCTCGGTGTATATGAAGCAATGCTAAGCCACTCAGTCGATCTTGAGCCATCTTTGTTCTAAGCCAAGTTTTAATCCTAAATAAAGCATTAAAATAAGAAAGCAAAAAAATAATTTAAATAAATGTTTGAGTAAATAATATTATGTTCATATAATTAAGGCAATTAGCAAGCCAAATATTTTACCTCCTTAAGTTTGAAAAGCTACGCTCTGCGGATGCAACGCTTATTGGTAATGTAGCAATTATTATTAAAATCAGCCTAATATTTGGAAAAATCACATTTGGGCATTCTTCAATAACATAATTGGGGATATTTAATTTTGGTTCATTCTTTTAATATTCTTCAATAAAGTAACAATACATTAAGTGTATTAATTATTTAATTTAAGGGGATTCGAATCGTCGATTTCCTTTTTCTGTCTAACACACATAAAAGATAGGGTTTTAGACGTTTTCTACTTCGTCGTTTGTCGTCGTTAATCGTTACATGTATTTATAAATGCATATAATTTATAATTATATAACTATAAAATACATACGATTTGTGTAAAAAAAATAAAAACTTATCGCCCCTATCGCCACCCTAAAAACCGCCACTGATTTGCACACCTGTATTCCATGCGGCATGAGCATCAGCTCGTCTTTTTTATTATTAGGTAGGTATAGTATTTTTTTAAATACTTGAAAACAAAATAAAAAATATATAATTTCTGATTTCATATTAATTAAAATTTCAGATTATTTTTAACCTAGATTATAAAATTAATAAACTTTTTATTGCATACACGTATTTTAATAACTATATTGCTAAATGCTAGGCAGGGGTGTGCCTAGAAATTTTTTCGGGGGTGGGGGGTTTAAAATTTTTATAAACACGTATTTTAAAAGTATTTATTTAATTAGGTACCTAATAATTTGGGCATAGGTATAAAATATTCATATAATATACATAAATATTCAATAAATAATAATAATTGATGGTACATTTTAAATTATTAGTCTTTATAAATTGGTTATAATTATAGACCGGATTTATATGAATAATGAATTTAAAATTTTTAAATATGCACTTTAAAAGTTTCAAATATGCACATAAAAGCATAAAATATGCAAAATAATTTTTAATTATTACAGTTGTTTATTTATTGTAAAGATATAAAATGTGTCAAAACATAAATTATTTAATAAATTGACGTTTTTAATTTTTTATTGCTATAATGTCGATATAATGCGTTAAAATAAATAATAAAAGATATACCTACAATTTTACATGCTACATTTCCATTTATGTTCACGATCACGGTTCACAGTTAATCTTATCTATAGTACTATAATAAGTACCTACTAGAACTAGATAGATCGACAATGGATTTTATATACTCGTATAACGTTGGGAAATATTAAATATTAAACTTAAATTGTATACAAATATTAAGTATTACAATTTTTCTAAATTCGGTAAATTTCAGAGGGTTTGAACACACCCTCCCTAGGCACGCCCCTGATTCTAGGTATTCTCGGTGCTTGGTAAGTGCCAAGGATGACATAGTTGTTAAAATACGTTAGTCTTATTAGTATGTATATACGCAATAAAAAATATATTAATTTTGTGATCTGGGTTTTAATAAATAATAATAAATAATCATAAAAATAATAGTAACAATTACTTAAGTTTAATTAAAAAATAAAATGTTGAGATAGAAATAGAATAGATTTATTCTGAAAATTTTTATAGTTGAATTATCAATATTTATAAAATATATCTTTAGTTATTTTAAAATAACTTAATTAATTTAAAATTCAAAGAAAATAAATATTAGATTTTGAGCGAAGCGAAGACACTTTTACTACCCTAAATAATGTTCTAGTTTTCACGAATAGCATATGTTTCTGGTTAGGGTACTTGGTACTTCGCTCAGAATCGTTTTTTGAACGTAATGATTTATCATTGTATTCAAATTTTAATTAAAATTCAACACTATACTCTTTACACCTGTATCACTTCTACACCAGTACCACTTCCCTTGCCTTTTATACTTTAAACAGCTATACAAAAAAAAATATCGTCAATGTACCTAATAATTCACAATATTTAAATATTTCTTATTAGTGCTAAAAGTAAATTTAAATTATTGTTCGTTTTGTAGTTTTGTGAGTTTTATTATTTACCCAGATAGTTGTCATCTTTTTCTGCTTTTTCTGATTCCAAACTCACAGGAATTGCTATATGAGTACATAAACATGTGTTGAAATTTGGTATCGCTTTGGCTGTTCCAAACTCGCAGATAATTTGTTTCATTGGTGTATGCGTGCATTTTTGTATATTTTCTAAAAAGGTGAATTATATAATATATATATAGTGTACAAAATAAATATTTAAAATGTTAAATTATTCTACCTAATACGATCTTATCTAGAAAGATCATTTATGGGTATATAAAAATATAATTATATAAATTTTCAAAGTAAATTTATATTTACATGAAAAATGTATTATATTCCAATCTTGGTAATGAATATTAAATAATATTAAAAAAATCATATTTATTAACATTTTATTTTAGATTCTGAGCGAAGCGAAGAATGTATTGGTTTTACTATGATGTGTGATATTTTTATATTTATTTTATTCTGAAGACAGTTTTTCTACCCGAAATAATGCTCAGATTTTCACGAATAGCATATGTTTCCGGTTGTAAAGTGGCGTACCTATAGTTGGTATACTTTATAAATTCATTTTTCTAATTTCTCAAAATTAATAAGTGGTAGAAAAAACGACGAAAAAATGGCATTTTTATATATTTGGTCTTCACATACACATACACATAGGTACTATATATATGTGGTAAAATTTTGGAACGTTACTTTGGGTTTTATCGAATGCTAATATGAAAATAGAAAATATGTAATAGGTATCAGTTTTGGCATTTTGCTTATACGGCTGGTGAAGTGGTGACGATATTGCTGACTACTCAACTAATTTTTACAAAACTACGGTAGGTACCTATAATATTCCCCCATTCCTTACGGCCCTGCCTTCCTATTGTTAGTTTATATAAATTTATAACTTATATAACATACATTTAAATCAAATTATGTATTATAATATAATTAGTACTAGTTTCTACTTAAATATAATTACGTATTTTTAAGTATGATGAAATATCCTTGCTGATGATATCAAATTAATTTTTTTGAATTATATTTTTGTGGGGAAAATTGACATTTTGATTAATCATTTTTGTTAACATAAATAAATCATTAGGTATATATAAAAAAAAAAAAAACATATTTTAAATAAATTTATATGTAATTTTAGAGTAATAATTTTTTATTCTATTTTTATATGATAAACTACACAGAATAAAAAGGAAGAAGCGAAAAACATTATATTTACCAGAATACGTCCAATTGATATCTAGTAATACTACAACTATAATGGAAAATCTTAGTCCTTCAGCCATCTGAAATTCAAATTGTACAGTTTAAATTAGATATAATAATATTATATAATAATTAAATATTAATTATACATATTTATGATATAATCGTAACATATGACTACTAAAATATGACTATTCGATGTTCATGATCTGTCGTATTGTCCTGTTGAATTTCCGATTACAAAAATGTTCATTAATCGATAATATACCTGTATATTGTATGTAAATATTTTTTTGAAGCAATCAAGGTATAATAATATAATGATTAACCTAACCATAAAGTTATGTTTATAATATCTATATACAAATTTATATTAATAATAAATGTATATTATATATTTTTAAAATATAAAATTTGAATACCCATCAAAATGTATTGATGTGTCTGAATTTTATTAACTGAAATTATATATTAGTAGGCAGTACTGCAGTAGTGCAGTAGAGAAGTGCGACGTTTGCCAATTATTGTTGACCAACAGGTAATGCCGATTATTGTTATTAGTTTATTACTCGTAAATCTTATTATATCTTTATAAAAAGTTCGTTAGCTTCACTGTAATTATTCAAATATGAGATTATTGTTATCAAACCATTTACCAAAAGTTTATCACTTATTATCAACATTTCATTTATGTTATTTAATTTTCACGTGTTTTATATTTTAATATTTTTTGCGTGCATTTTAAGCCATAATTATTTGATTCTGCAATTAACGTTGTTTAAATGTTTTTCAATTTTTTCGCAAATTTCATTAACTTTAATGAGTATTATATTCATATTATGTACAATAAATTTAAAAATTTTGAAGGGCGAAGATAATGAATTTAATTCTAAATGCATAAAATATATTATTTTGGTGAGAGTCACTTGTAGAAATTTTATTGCATAAAATATATAATATATTTATATTATTGGGTGTTTACTGTTTATATCTGTTACATACAAAGTCCGAATTTGTACACTTCGCGATTTGTACAATGATTTTTGTACATTTCCCGAAGTGTACATACTCGTATTTGTTGTACATTTCGTAAATTGTACAAGAATTGTTGTATCTACAAATCGCGAAGTGTATATTATTTTTGTTGTATAAAGTAGATACTTCAAAAAGTAGATACTTCAAAATAACTAATATATTGTAAAAGGGGTACTTATCGATTATCGCGACTACCTAGCGAGACGTATTGAGACGTAATTTTTTTCGCGCATTTTTTCTACATAATAAATCAATTTTAATTATTTTGTTGATAAACTTAAGATACAAAAAAACAAAATTTCAAAGTTCTTTCCAAGTGGAAGTGACGATCGCTACTCCTACCAGCTTCGCTCACTTCCTCAAGCGCCGCTTTGCAGCACTTTTCGTGAGGATGGGGCAACGCCCCAAGGGACTAAACTTTAGTCACTAAAGCATACCTACCTGGCTACCTAATACCTACCCCATAGAACGGATACTGGTGCGGATAGGCAGTGGTTTCGTGTGACCTAAAACCTAAGACCTAACCTTTGGATATTTACCTATATATTACGGTCATATAAAGTCCGGGATTATACAATACACAGCTATATACAACAAAAATAATATACACTTCGCGATTTGTACAACAATAATTCTTGTACAATTTGCGAAATGTACAACGTGCTTCTACTTTGTACAACAAATATGTACACTTCGGGAAATGTACAAAAATCGTTGTACAAATCGCGAAGTGTACAAATTCGGACTTTGTATGTAACATATCTATTGTTTTTATTTTGTGGCACTTTCTACAATTTGTGCCATCTTATAATAGAAAATAAATATTTATTTATTTTATTATACTTATAATAAGGGTGTCAACATTGGCGTATGATCCACAATATAATTTTTTTTTTTACCAAAATTTTTTTTTTTGCACCTCCGGTATATTTCATCCAGTTACGCCACTGGGTGTCAATACCCGACTTGTAGGCGATAAAACCCGCCATGGATGGTAATGTCGCTAAAATACTTTTTTTTCTATATTTAGAATATTACATGTATATAATTTATCATTAACGTATTTTAAATTTATTATGAATAGATATTATATTAAAGCTTAATTAGTTTATCTATTAATTGAGAAATTAACCATGGGTAATAGTACCATTAATATTATTTTTATATGAGTTTCTGCTTAGGTGGGTGGCAAACGCCGTACTTCTTATTTTTATTAATATTTGCCACAGATATATTTAAATACCTATGTATGAATATTTTCATCCCTATAATATAATAATATGATATATTTAATTAATATTAATACTTATATTAAATTTTAAGAAAGTTAAAAATATTAACAGTTTAATGAAATAATGAAGTTATAATCCTCATTGAAATTAAATATTTAGAAAATAAACCATTAAAATGATCATAAAATAATTAATTTTACTATTATTTTAAATGTGAATCTATAATAAAGACGAAAATTTAATAAATTATACACTTAATCCTATATTCCTATTAAAAAATAAAGTAAATAATAATACATTTTTGAATATTTTAATTCGCCAAGAAATTATTAAGGTAATGTGTACATTTTTTAATATTTTAATTCGCCAAGAAATTATTATTGTATAATGTGTACATTTTTATGAATAGATTAACTAGTCTGTGTAGTTTGGTATAATATGAGTAGGTAAATTGTAAATATTATTATATAATAATAAATATGTACGAACCATATATTTTTTTTAAACAAATTTTCTTTCACTGTTCTTTTATACAAATTACAATAGCATATTCTTTCGTGTTTCGTATGTTATTTCGAACAGCAAATAAACATTTTTGCGTTGGCGCCCTTGGAAGAAACTAAATTAAAAATAAAAGTTGTCATTAGTGTTCGCATAACGTTTATATTTTATATGGGTTATCTTATATTATTATAACAGACGTAAATGTAGAGCGGTATATGTAACGCTTGAGGCGGTGTTCTCGATTCAACTATACCTAATAGGTATAGGTATTACCTATATATATTTTTATATTCGAGAAAGGTTAAATAGAATCCTTCGTAAGCTGTTGTTACATAAGCTGTTGTATGGACATTATTCAGTGAATATAATATTATATTAATAAAAAATAAAAAAGATAATCTGGTTTGACTAGTATTGCGTGAAGAAACCTTACCCGGCTGACCAACATAATATGTAGTTATTATAATAATAGCTTAATAATTTTGAAATATGTAATTGTTTTCCCCTATTAAATATTAATTACTAAAAATATATATTATAATATTATTTACGACGATTCTAAGTTATGTGAAGTGAATGAAATTACACATTTGCTAAGTACGCTGTGATTTTTTTAAGGTGTTAGTGTTAATATTTAGAGATTTAGACGTATCTTATTAATTTGTATAATAATAATAATAATAATAATAATAATAATAATAATAATAATAAT
>JAIUCT010000011.1:9034-39453 GCA_021307375.1 Tetraneura akinire
TTTTATTTTATTTTATTTTATTTTATTTTATTTTATTTTATTTTATTACAAGAATTAACGCATTCAAAGAATCATTGAGCAATCTTTAAGGGTCCTGGATCCTGAATAATTGAATGCTGTATTTTGGATTTATGAAGAAAGTACAATATCATATCATAATTAAAATTTGAATGTTGAATGAAAAAGATAAACAAAAGTAATCGAAAAAAACAAGGCTGATGGGTGAAGCTAATATTATTTAGATATAAACCCTAAAGTAGATGTATTAAAACGTTGGTGATAATTAAAGACCAGATTTATGTGCAGTTAAAATCTAAAAAACGTGCAATGAAAATGTTAAAATGTGCAAAATCGTGCAAAAATAAAAAAAATATTTTCATTATAGATACATAACACTATTTATTTTGTTATTTTTATTATATTATTTATATAAAATTATTATTTATAAATTGGCATTAATTGTTAATTATTACAAATTACATTAAAATAAAAATAAAATAAAATAATTATAAACTGACAATATGTACATAACTGACATTACAATATTTCATTAAAATTTATAATCATGTACATTTCCAAGTTTTTTTTTGTAAAATTATGTATCCTGTTCTACGTCGACACTTTTTATCAGGCATTATTTGAAGCAGCTTAAAATAATATAATCTTCTTTTAAATCTACCTCATTTCCATTTATTGAATCGTTGTACAATTTTTAAATATTGTATCCAGGATTTTTATCAAATACTGATTTGAATTTTTCATAGAGTATTTGTCCGTCTTTATTCTCAATTTTCCTAAGTCCATCTCGTACTGTTTCAACTACATCTATTTGATAATTTCAAGTAGAATTTTGTTTTTTAAGTTTTCTAATTGAATTAGGATTGAATAAATAATAAATCAGATATACCTAATAAATGTAGCATTTAAAATGGATTATATCAATAACGACGTGCAAAATATAATTTTTCCTTTTTTTTTCAATTCTGGATATTTTTCGAGCCAACACTTTATTTTAGAACAATAACTACTACCAATTTTTGGAATTTTAAATTAAATAATTTTAAACTTAAGTATCAACTATATGTCGCTAAATAAATTCCGAGATATTGCAAACTAAACGTCGAGCAGTCGAGTACGCGTGTCGGACGAAGTCCAATACTTCATATAACAACATACTGTAGTAATTATAAAAATAATACAAAACTACAAAAATATTTATTGTACAAAAGTACTATAGTAGGATACTTTAGCCGGTTCTGGCCCCCCCCCCGACCCTCTGCACCATCCACCCCAATTGAGAATAGGGATTTTTTAAATATTTTTGTGTGTTGTTAAGTAATTATATGTAAGTATACTTCAGTAAAATTTTCAGATCTTAATACCAAAAATTGACAATTTTATTAAACATTATATACGTAAAAATGAGAATTTTACGTAATACGAGTCCAAGTCCAATATTTTGTAGAAAAATTAATGTAACGGTTCCAAAATTTTACCATATATATATATATATATATAGTAGCTATCTGAACACCCAATCAAATTTTCAAGTTACTATCTTCTATAGTGCCTGACTGCCTGAGTTATCGTGGAATATTGAAATTGTATTCGTCGAAATTTCAGTTTTTGTGAAAAATGGCGTTTTCTCGTCAATTTTTTGATATTTTTTCTACCGCGTAGGATCAATTTTGAGAAATTTGACAAATGACCCAAATAAAGAACCTAACTAGATCCACTTTCCAACCTGAAACATATGCTATTTGTGATAATCGGTGAATTATTTTGAGTAATAAAAGAGTCTTCAGAATAAATGAAAAAAAAATAATAATAATAATCACACATCATTGTAAATCGAATACATTCTTCGCTTCGCTCAGAATCTAAAATGTATGTTTAACTATATTAGATGATCGTATGACAAATGAAATCAATAGTTATTTATAAGTCTGGAATTATTTTTTGAGATGGAACCAACAATAGTTCGATTATCAAAAATGTAATATGTTTTTGGTATTGATGATTTACACCAAGTTGGAGTTATCTTCATATCATATTTTGAATTCCCAATAGTCTTCTTTTATAAAACTACTCAAATATATAATATGTATATATATACTGGAAAAATGGAAAAAATGTGTGAAAACTGTAATTTTGATGAACTTAATTTGACTTCTTTCTTGATAACTAATTAAATATTGAATATTATATTGACTTGATAATTATATTAATTATTCATAATTTTTTACAAACGAATAGAAATTTTGGTAAGTACAATATTATTTCATATTTTAGTCATAATATAGATAACTATATTTAATGTATTATCGCTAAAACCGGATTCCGTGCAATTGAATCTATTTTGGTGTGCTCTAAATTCTATAAAAACAAACTCTAGATCCAAATCAATTTATGAAAGTTTTATGTTGAACAAAATTGCTTGAAAAAAGTTTTTTTTTGGGGGGGGGGGGGGGGGGTTATAAAAATGTACTAAATACGAAGTAGGATATTTTAGCCGGTTCTGCCCCCCAACCCTCTGCACCATCCACCTCCTCACTACCTTACCGTAGCAAAACACATAGCTCCACCATACCTCACCCACAGCTCCGCAACAGCTCCACAACAGCTCCGCCGTATCGTCAGAGCTTATCACGACCACGTAACCTATAGATATTTGACCCCTTCATTTTTTTTAATAACGACTACGTAACCTATGATTATTATACCCCCTCCCTTTATTTATCATATAAGATTACCTAGCGTTTTCCTTTTAGTAAACAACAATTAATTTTCCCCCTCCTATTTTTTTATCAGTATAATTACTTAAGCTTTCGATGTTTTTGTAATAGATGACAGTTTAGGTATATTATAATAATATTATACTTGTATAAGTGCATAAAATAATATTTACCTACTTTACCTCTACATTAATAGTATATTAATACAAAAATTCTAATATTTCTAAGAATCAAAGAGAGTCACTTAATCACATCAAAACACTCACACGTCATTAGTATTCATAGTTAAAAGTATTTAATTAAATTATAATAGCAATGCTTATAATATAGGTACTAACTTTCTAAAATTCTAAGTTCTAATATTGTTAATCGAATAATACCCATCACGCATATTATTTAAGGTTAAGTAGTATTTAAATGTATTATGATAATATTATACTTGTATAAGTAGGTAGGTACTTAAAAATATTTTTTATACCTCTAATAGTATATTAATATAGTAGTAATAAGTAGTTTTATAATAGAACTATAGAAGACTATTGGGAATTCAAAATATGATATAAAGGAAACACCTACTTGGTGTAAATCATCAATACCAATAACATATTACATTTTTGATAATCGAACCATTGTTATTTCCATCTCAAAAAATAATTCCCGACTTATAAATTGCCATTGATTTCCTTTGCTATACGATCATCTTATACAGTTAAAGATACATTTTTTTCTTTTTAACATTATAATTTGACACGGTCCGACATGGTACCTACGCATGTACTAACGATGTCGGACGCGATCTAACTATCTAGTCAGCCACCAACCTAGGCGGCACAAGCGTTGTATGTAAACCCGAACATAGCGCGTAAATATGGCAAAATTTTAAATAGACTACAATCCAGAGTCCGAATAGCAGACGGTCGCATCGCGCACACAAGCGGCACCGTCACATTCGAAGCTAGAATAGACGATATCGATGTATCATTTCCGGTCACTATCTTAGACAATTTAAACTACGACGCGTTACTCGGACACGACTTCTTCGTCGAGAACGAAGTGTCCGTTGACTACACTGCACACACAATACACTTAGGGTCTCGAATTAGGTCTTCAGCTTGTTGGAAAGGTCTCACAAAACCGATCGACACGAAACCTGATTTAACGCAAGTAGAGTTAGGAGGCGACGACCAAGTCCGCGCAAAATGGACGAATATTTTGAACAAATACCCGTCAGTATTTAGCGACAAGGAAGGGCGCACCAAACTTATCGAGCACGAGATCCTACTGAAATCGCTAACACCGATCGCCCTGAAACCGTACCCATACCCGCCGCATAAACCATCGATCATCGACGAGATGATACGGGATATGGAAGTTAAGGGACTAGTAGAACCGAGTATATCCCCATGGGCCGCACCAGTAGTTTTGGTAACCCTCCCGGACGCCCCGGAACTGGAAGGTGAGGACCCTCCTTTCTTATCCGGGTCGTCTCCAAACCCAATGCGTGAGTACTAGGCCGTCTTGAGGACTCGGAACGCCCTCAAAAGCTATCCAAGTACCAAGGGACGAGCCACGTACTAACCAGAACACTACACGCCACACAACACGTCATATACACACAACGAGGCCGTCCTTGAGGACGTCAGGACGCTCGACAGAGCTACCCACGGGCCAAGAGGCGCGCCAAGTTTTCGAACTCGTGCACCACACGATTTTCGCGATACCGCCACGGTCGGCGGCTTGGCAGGGGAGTATGACACGGTTCGACATGGTACGTACGCATGTACTAACGATGTCGGACGCGATCTAACTATCTAGTCAGCCACCAACCTAGGCGGCGCGCCGGTACCCACCGAGACCTCCAATCAAACAATAGAAAGGAGACTTGGAGGGGCCCGACCCTAGCTGCTTGATCGCGACGACGAGTCCGTATCTTTTTGTACCCGACCGTGTTACGCGACACACTACCGTACATCGACACTCCTCAATTGACATCACCGTTTATTTGTAACACCGCCATCTTCCACTTGTCGTATCGTATCACGGTTCGCCAGTCAACGACCGCGGTATTGTCCGTTGCTACTTTCAGTTGTGCTATAAATAATATACGTTCAACTCAACCACACATTGTGGAACCATAAATTTGTGCTTTCTTTTTTGTGCTTTTTTTGTGTTCCTTTGTCCGCATCACCGAAGGTGATCGTCCCCGACGCCGGTCCACCACACACCTCAACACGGTGAACCCGCGTCGAATTAACAAAAAGGAAGAGCTGATATTCCTGCCGCGGGGATATCAACACTCAACAGTTGTGAACAGGAATTCCTAGTGTTTGATTATAATTAAAATTTGAATGCAATGATAAACCATTGCATTCGAAAAAACTATTTTGAGCGAAGTTCAGTCAGATAATGTAGGTTATTATTAAAATTTTGAAAATTTTTATTAAATATTTAAAACGCAAAATTTTATTACATATACTGATATAAACCATAATTAATTATTTATTTATTTATTACTAACAATATATGCTGAGCCCAATATAATAATATTATAAGACTAATTAAATTTTAAATATGATAACACAATAACAATAGTGACAATTACTAATTTACAATATAAAAAGATTAATAACATATTAAAAAAATACAACAAATACTACAGAAATGATGGATCACTATTAGCAATACCTACGCATCATTCTAAGGATTGGCTGGTTTTTAGAATCGTTGGTGTTGCATTTAAGAATGAAAAATGGATAATCAATTAATTGGCGAAGAAATTTCAAGTTATAACTTTTCTTCAATCAACTAATGATGATAAACCAAGTTTATTCAAAATTGGGTTATAATGATGAGGTATTTAGGTATATAGTATATTATATGAACAGTGAACACCCTATAACATTTTTATGTTTCTAAGTTCAATATAAATGGTCATAAAATCCCTTGTCACCTAAATGCCCATATGTGACAGAACTACGCTCAAATTACTTTTTTCGAATTCAATGGATTATCATTTCATTCAAATTCTAATTAAAATTAAACACCTGTATCCCTGTGGCAGGAGTATCAGCTCATATATTTTTTTTTTAATTTTAAAAAGCTATAAAAATA
This sequence comes from Tetraneura akinire, assembly GCA_021307375.1. Taxonomy (NCBI): domain Eukaryota; kingdom Metazoa; phylum Arthropoda; class Insecta; order Hemiptera; family Aphididae; genus Tetraneura; species Tetraneura akinire. Next base: position 14,881 of record JAIUCT010000011.1, read on the forward strand.
AAATCGTAAATGTAATAATTCACAGTTATTTAGAATAAAGTTGAATAAAATTTTCAAAATTTTTAAAATAATTTTTGTCAATTTTATTCAACATTATTGTAAAATATTGAAATATAATAAGAATAATCCATATAAATATTAATTTTACTGAAATTTCAAATTTAAACACCTATAAAAAAATTGAGTATTGATATTTTGTTAAAATTTTGGAAATACGTTAAAAAATATATCAGTATGCTACAGTAAGATTTTCAAAAATTTTCCAAATTTTTTTGTTTTTTTATTAATTTTTATTTTAATAGTATTTATTAAAGAAGAATATTCGTATCGATTCTAAGATTTTCGTATAAACTAAAAATATCAACTTTAAACAGCTATAAAAAAAATTGAGAATTATGATATTTTTTGATATCATGTAAAGTAATATGTAAGTATACATCTGTAAAATTTGAGCGGTGAGAATAATTTGTTGACGGCGCATGTACATCATCACTCAACATTATAATTATAATATAAAATCATAATTAATAGGTTATTATAATAAGATGTGATTTTTGCGCGGTTTAACCTAAAGAAAATATTTTGCTTATTCGGAAGACCATGTTAGACTGTTCAACTGATGATCAGCAAGATTTTTTTTTTATATTATCAATTATTATAATATTTTAAAATATATTATTAATTATTATTACTATTAAAAAGTATGAATATTTGAATTGTTTTGTTGTTTTCCAGTTAAAAATAAAAAAGTTGTTATAAATAGTTTTAATTTTATAAAATATTTTATATAAATAATTATCACCGTAATCTACAATTTACACGAGAAAAACTGTTTATATAATAAATTTCTTATTGTTTAAACATATAACTAATTTAAATAAAGATGAGTTGATACTCCTGCCGTACAGGATACAGGTGTGCGAATCATAGCGTTTAATTTTAATTAGAATTTGAATGCAATGATAAACCATTGCATTCGAAAAAACGATTCTGAGTGAAGTTCAGTCAATTATAATTTTCGTTTGAACTAAAAATATCAACTTAAAACAGCTATAAAAAAAAAATTGAGATTAGGGATTTTTCCAATATTTTAGTATGATGTTAAGTGATATGTAAGTATACTTCAGTAAAATTTCAAACCCTAATACTAAAAATTGCTTGTTTTATCAAACATTATATACGTAAAAACGAGAATTTTATGAAATATGCAATGTCCAATATTTTGTAGAAAAATGAACGTAACGGTTCCAAAATTTTACCACATATACATAATAGCTATATGAACACTTCTCTATCTCAAAAATTGCCCGAGTTATCGAGAAACATAGAAATTGAATTCGTCAAAATTCCATTTTTCCTGAAAAATGCCGTTTTTTCGTCATTTTTTCGAAGTTTTTTCTACCGCTTATAGTCAATTTTGAGAAATTCGAAAAATGACCTAAATAAAGTACCAATTACATCCACTTTGCTACCGGAAACATACCCTATTCGTGAAAATCGGAGCATTATTTCGGGTCGTAATTTTGTTTACAGACATAAAAAAAAAAAAAAAAAAAATCACACATCATTGTAAAACCAATACATTCTTCGCTTCTCTCAGAATCTAAAATAAGATAAATAATAAAAATTGAAATTTTCAATCACTAATTATTATAATATTATTAATGCAAGTTAGTGAATCGTCAATTGGTAATTACGCAATCACAATAAAAATACATCACTGAAATATTAAACTCAGTATAATACATTAATACAATGTGCCATGCGCAATATTGTAGTATGTACATCACATTTACAGGCGCTAGTATCTTGTGTCCGCCTATAAACAATATACAATATCACAATATTAATATATTATAAAAAAACATATTTGCTTAATAAAAAAAAATTCGGCTCCTCCACTTCCCGCATGTGAAATAAAAATTAGAAAATTAAATGACAACCCCCAATTTTATTTAGAATTTAATTTTAATTGTACTTTTTTTAAACATTTTTTACAAAGATTTTTTTTATTCTACGCCGAGTTATAGTGTGTTTAAGTTTCTCATAGAATGACAGATACGAATTAATTATTTTTTTTTTTTGTATCAAAACCTCAATGCCACAAATAAATTTTCAATAAATTATAAATCAATTGTATAATAATTAAAAATTTCAATTTAATAAAGTTGATATATTGAATATGTGAATTGTGGTTAAATTTTCGAACTGTAGAAGTATTAGAAGTAATTGGTTTTGTTCAAATATTTACAAAGTTGATTTCTAATATTGATTATATAATATAATAATTATTTATAATTAGTATAATAGATTAATAGATGTTGTAAATTGGAAATAATTAATTTAAAATTAATAATTTATATAAAACACTATTAAAATATTATATATAATAATATAATATGTAAATTAACTATTTTTTTTTCTTTTATTTTATAACTTTATATTTATTTTCACCATCTGTTACATCTTACATATTTTGAACAATAGTGTAAATAATAGTTAATTTTAATTTCTATTTATATGCTATGTATTATTGCAACTAACGATTGTAACATTTTTGTTACTGGCGCCTATATAATAAGCTGGGTCGCCAACCTAAACCCGTATAACACCGTACTGGTGAAGGAGGTTTAGGATTTTGTTTTTATAATATATAATAGAATATTATGTTGAGAATGGCAATTACATACAGTTATTTTTTAAATATTCATAATGAACATAATTCCAAGTATCAAAATATAAATGAAAATAAACGATTCTAGTCGTGGCAATTAAATACAAAATATAATATTAATAAAGTAGGTAATAACAAATACCAGCCAAGGTAATATAATAAATTAAAAACATACCCAATTGACAATAATATGATAAGACTAATTAAATTTTAAATATGATAACACAATAACAATAGTGACAATTACTAATTTACAATATAAAAAGATTAATAACATAATAAAAAAATACAACAAATACTACAGAAATGATGGATCACTATTAGCAATACCTACGCATCTTTCTAATGATTGGCTGGTTTTTAGAATTATTGTTGGTGTTGCATTTAAGAATGAAAAATGGATAATCAATTAATTGGCGAAGAAATTTCAAGTTATAACTTTTCTTCAATCAACTAATGATGATAAACCAAGTTTATTCAAAATTAGGTTATAATCATGAGGTCTTTAGGTATATAGTATATTATATGAACAGTGAACACCCTATAACATTTTTAAGTTTCTAAGTTCAATATATTTATATTATAAAATCCCTTGTCACCTAAATGCCCATATGTGACAGAACTACGCTCAAATTACTTTTTTCGAATTCAATGGATTATCATTTCATTCAAATTCTAATTAAAATTAAACACTATGATTTGCACACCTGTATCCCTGTGGCAGGAGTATCAGCTCATATATATTTTTTTTTAATTTTAAAAAGCTATAAAAATAAAATCGTAAATGTAATAATTCACAGTTAATTGGAATTGAGTTCAATAAAATTTTCAAAATTTTTAAAATAATTTTTGTCAATTTTATTCAACATTATTGTAAAATATTGAAATATAATAAGAATAATCCATATAATTACTATAAATATTAATTTAACTGAAATTTCAAATTTAAACACCTATAAAAATATTGAGTATTGATATTTTCCTAAAATTTTGGAAATACGTTAAGAAATATATCAGTATGCTACAGTAAGATTTTCAAAAATTTTCCCAATTTTTTTTGTTTTTACATCAATTTTTATTTTAATAGTATTGATTAAAGAAGAATATTCGTATCGATTCTAAGATTTTCGTTTAAACTAAAAATATCAACTTTAAACAGCTATAAAAAAAATTGAGAATTAAGATATTTTTTGATATCATGTAAAGTAATATGTAAGTATACTTCAGTAAAATTTTCATATCTAAATGCCCAAAAATTGCCAATTTTATCAAACATTTGAAGTTCTATAATTTATAGGAAAATTAACCTAACGGTTCAAATTCTTTATCACGTATATTTAGTAACTATGCGTGAACACCTAACAAAAGTTTCAATTTTTTTTTTAGAACTCAAAGGAAAGAGTATTCATTTAATATTAAGTCTAATTTTCTTAATTCCTACTTAACTAAAATTCAAGTTTATATTCCATTATTTATATAAATTATATTACATTATATACATAAAATAATTATTTATTGAACCCAATTATTTAAGAAATTATTCTACGTGTGCATTATTATTATGGCCAATAAATATTATTGTGACAAGATCCAAACATGATATTATTATAATTCAACAGAACTAAACTTTGTAACTAAAACTTTAAAATAGGTAATATTATATTATTTCGATCGTGAATTTGGCTTGAAAATGTTTTGTGAAAAATAATCTTATATGTTTGGTAGAATAAATAATATTTTAAAGAGTCAAATATGAATTCATAACAATCCAATAATAATTAATAATATTACACTTGTCCATAATATACTTATAGATTATAGATAACATTGCGTACTATTAGGAGTATCAGCTTATCTTTTTTTTTTTAAATATTAAACAGCCTTAAAAATAAAATAAATGTAATATTTCACAGTTAATTGTAATTGAGTGTAATAAAATGTATTTAAGCTTCAATTAAATTTTCAAAGTTTTTAAAATAATTTTCGTTAATTTTATTCAACATTATTGTAAAATTTTGAAATTTAAAAAGTAGCAAGAGATATAAAAAAAAAATTGAGAATTGGAATATTTCTAATTTTTTGATATCATGTAAAGTAACTGCTGAAATACCGAATAAAAAAAAGTCAAAATTGTCAAAAATAACACTTTCACTACATCTATTTTAGTTATTTTACATTCCATAAGTAATGTTACTAACAATTTTTTACGTAAATGTTGTAATTGCTTGATTGTTGCAATTCACGAATAATCGCGATAAGGAATATTTTAATAATATTATGAACAGTATTTAAATAAATTATGAGAAGTAATGCTCCGTTTTTTGGTTTTAATTCAGAAGAAAAACAAAATATAAACTTAAAAATAAAATATGTTAAAAAGTTAAGTGCAAGCTTGCTTAAGCACTATCAATTATTTATGTATATCAATTTATAAAGTGGCCAAATCACTACAATTTTAGATTTTAAATACGCAAATGTATACCATATGCGATCCAAATGAGGTCACTGATTTATTATCAAAATTTAAAACTATCCTATTTTAACCTGTATCCTTTTCATTATAAATTCCAAAATTTTATCACGTACATAAAGTACCTATTTAAATAACAAAAATATTTCAAGTTTCTAAGTTTTTCTCCGAGTAAAATCGATTAAGTCAAGATTTAAATTTTTGAAAAAACCAACTATGACATCCACTTTACTACCAGAATATAATAAGTATGCAATTCGTGAGCATTATTTCTAACAAAATAATTATTCAAATATTAAACAATATAATTAAAATAAAGTATATTCATCATTATAGAAGGAATATTTTTAAAATATTATTATTTTTAAATACAATAAATTTATAATTATAAAAATCAAATAATTTTTATTAGGTACTTGTATATTTTATATAAATAAAATATAAATTTAATATAATATAATACATGTTGTACATCATTTTAATATCGTTTTTATTTTTAAATATAATTTATTGTTCTAAAAATAGAATTCGTTATTGTCATACCTACGTGATATCATAAATTACTCATATGCAAACATCAGCACTGTACGTTAAAAATATTCGTATATTACCTACTAATAGTAATATAAGAATATTCACTATATATTAAATTACACTTATATTATAATATCCATTAATGAATTCTCTGTTCTCTATATATAATTGATTATTTACGCTGAGATTCATAAGTCGATAAAATAATTTACATCACTTGTTTAGATTCTAAATTTTAAATTATGTTTTATGCAATATTCATACTTATGTATATAATCAGCTCATCAAATTGCATACGAATTATAGGTAAGTAGAATAAATAATAATAATTTTTAATATAAGATCAATGTCGGTAATAAACTAATAACATTATATTATATGAATAACTATTATAATACCTATTATTATTATTATTATTATTATTATTATTATTATAGTTTATATTTTGTTATTTATGTAAAAGAATTTCACATATATGTAATAATATTACCATTGATTTCCTTTGTTATACGATCATCTTATACAGTTAAAGATACATTTTTTTTGTTAACACTATAATTAACAAAAAGAAGAGCTGATACTTCTGCCGCAGGTATATCAACACTCAATAGGTGTGCAAATCATGGTGTTTGATTTTAATTAAAATTTAAATGCAATGATAAACCATTGCATTCGAAAAAACTATTCTGAGAGAAGTTCAGTCAGATAATGTAGGAATTGATTAAAATGTGACTTTTTTTTATTAAATATTTAGAACATAAAATTTTATCACACATATAGACCATATAGTATATGTGTATTTATGAACACCCCATAAAATTTTCAAGTTTCTAAGTACAATACGAGTATAAATGGTCATAAATCCATTGTCACCTAAATGCCAATATCTGACAGGATTACACTAAAAATACTTTTTTTGAATGCGATGGTTTATAATTTTGCATTTAATTTGTAATTGAAATTAAACACTATGATTCGCAGACCTGTATCCCTTCCAGTGCTTTTTCTTTTTATGCCTGAAGACACTTTTACTACCCGAAACAATGGTCCGGTTTTCACTAATAGCATATGTTTCCGTTTGCAAATTGGATGTAATTTTTACTTTAATTAAGTCATTTTTCTTTTTTCTCAAAATTGACCCCATTCAACAGAAGAAACGACATTTTTCCTTCGACGAATTTGAATCGTCATGATTATGACAGGAGTTCTGGGGTTGGACCCATCACTTTTTAACTTAAACAATGTTCTTCCCATAGGCCTAGTCTATATCTGTACCAAATTTCGTCGCAATTGGTTCAGCCGTTTAGGAATGAATAAAAGGCAATCAAAAATTTGTTTATGTATAGAATGATATAAATTAAATATTTATATCATTAATATTTCATCAATAAATGCTTAACGTATGTTCCTGTAAAATGTATTTCAATATCTCAATCTCAAGACTCCCCCTTAAATATAATTCTGTAGCAGTATCTCATGATCCTATCCTATCGGGATAATATAAGATTTTACAAGGTGTTTAATTATGTAGGTACTTACTGTATCTGTACCTATATGTGTGATAAAATTTTGCGTTTTAAATATTTGATAAAAAATGTCAAAATTTTAATCAATACCTACATTATCTGCCTGAACTTCGCTCATGATCGTTTTTATCATTGAAATAAATCGGTTTATCATTAAATTCAAGTTTTAATTAAAATTAAACACTATGATTTGCACACCTATATCCCTGCAGCATGAGTATTCCTATTCTATATAAATTAGTATTATTAGTATTCTTATTTTCCATGACCGACATTCCATCCCCATGGTTTAGGGTTTAGGATGGGGCAACCAACATAGTTTTGTGACGGTTTATAGGGATTCAGGACTCTCTAAGTAGGTTGTAAATTGTAAACTATTTGACTTCCGTATAAGTTCCGTCCAAATAATATTATACATTTATTAATTTTAAGTCATATATATAAATATATTATAACTATATAATATGTAAAAAAACGAAAGCTGATATCGAAACTCAGGTGTTCAAGTTAGTTCAGGAATCGGATCTTCCATTAAACGCATCGTTTCACGATATATTATATTTATTATATATTATATTATTATATTATGTACATATAAATTATAATATAATATAATATTACAAATAATATTATATTATTATTAGTACCTAGTATAAAAAGCATTAGCTCCGCCGCATCTGCTTCCCCGCATCAGCTCCGCCTTATCGTCAGAGCTTATCACGACCACGTATAGTTATTTAACCTCTCCCTTTTTTTTTAAGAACGACTACGTAACCTTTGGTTATTATACCCCCTCCCTTTATTTACCATATATGATTATCTAACCTTTCACTTCTTTTTCACGACCACGTAACTTATCATTATATTAACCCCCTCCCTCTATTTATCATCTTAGATTACCTTACCTCTCAATTTTTCCTTTTATCACGACCACGTAATCAATGATTATATTAACCCATTCTTATATTTCTTATCTAAGGTTATCTGATCTCTCACTTTATTTATCATGACCACGTAATCAATATTTATTTTAACCTCTTCCTTTATCTATTTCTTCGTGAGATATCTACGTATACATACCACTACCACGTAACCGATAATTATCGAACCTACATAAAATATCCGTAATATCCTCACCCTACCTTTTATTTTATCATTATAACTTATAATGTTATCGAAGATTAACATATAATATTTTCGTATAGATGTTTTTGTTAGTTGTGGCTAACAATAATATCTTATACCATTAAGTTTTTTTTACTATACGTAGGGAAATGAAATAAAATATAGCTATTATTCTACATTAATCACCTACCCAGTTTTATTATATCGGTTTTCGTATAGATGTTTTTGTTAGACGTGTCTAACAATAATATCTTATGCTGTCAAGTTTTTACTATACGTAGAGAATTTAAATAAAATATAATATTATTTAATAATAATATAATAAATATTACATTATATTATACAATGGGTCTAATTACCGTAAAAAATTTACATTAATATAGTAATTATGTAATATTTCTGTTCGAGAATCGAACTGGATATACACCATATACTAAATCGTATATATTATTCCAATCAAACTCTTAGGCTATTAGTATAACTATTGGGGGAGGTGGTGCTGTACCTTCTAGTGGTCTCCCCTGTGAGTAGTGTATTTCAGAATTAACATTGCGAGTTAACTATGCTTACACTAAACGAAACAGCACCGAACCGACAGCCATATGTCTCACGACCTCCTGGCTATATCGGAAAAAACAGCCCTTTTAATGGCTACTCCTTCGACAATCGTAATAATTACGAGACTCGAAAAACAAATAATAAATTAAAAATAAATAATAACATCAAATTCAAATCAAACTCAAAATTAAGAAACAAAAATAATATAAATGACTCTCAGGACCAAATAGCTAGAAAATGTTCCGTAAGAAATATAAAGATCGCCCAAATAAATGTTGAAGGCCTCACAAAATCCAAAGCTGAAATACTAAGCAACATCTTCAAAGAGATAGACGTTCTAACGATACAAGAGACACCATGTCCCCGAAGGAGAAACAAAAAGACTAACAATATCAGGTTTTCTAATGATTGATTACATTGGGCACAATAAACACGGTCTCGCAACTTATGTAAACCAACGCCTAAATCAGAAAAGCGTTCAATCTCTGGAAGGAAATGAATTTGCAATTGGAGTAAGAGTAGGTGATCTTAATATCTACAACGTTTATAAACCACCTTCATGCAACTGGAACAACGAACCCCTTCCGAGCTGTCAACACCCAGGAATATACATAGGCGATTTCAATTCCCATAGTTTAGAATGGGGATACTTAAGTGAAGACGAAAACGGTGAAAGGTTAGTAAACTGGTCCCTCATTGGTCATAAACACTTTGTATATGACGCCAAGCAAGGAGGTACCTTCGAGTCAGGGTGGTGGGGCACAACTACCTCCCCAGACTTGTGTTTTGTCACAAAAGAAGCCCACGACCTGCCATTGGAAGTAAACCGTACAGTTTCAAACAAGTTCCCGAAAAGCCAACATCGACCAGTCATAGTGGAAACAGGAGTATTTTTCCCTAGAATAGAAAAACCGGAATTGCCAAGATGGAACCTACGAAAGGCAGACTGGCCCAAATATGCAAAATACATAGAAGATAACGTAAACCGCATCAATCCAACTCCTGAAAACTACATAAGGTTTATCAAACTAATTAAAACTGCACCTTTAAAAGCTATACCTAGTGGACACAGACAAAATTACATTCCCTGTTGGTCACAGGAGTGCGATCTACTATTTCAAGAGTATGAACAATCTGGAAATGACGTTGCTGCTCAAAGACTGATGAATCTCTTAGAAGAAGAAAGAAGTAAAAGATGGTTAACAGCAATGCAAGATCTAGATTTTACGCACTCAAACAGAAAAAGCTGGGCTCCCTTGAGGAAGCTGGGAGGTGCTCAGCCAATTAGGAAAGAAAAAGGAGTTACAGCAAACGATATTTCAAAAATTCTATTCTAAACATCAAATATCAAACCTAACATAGAAGAAAAGTCCCGAGCAAGAAAATCTTACGCAAGAGAACTAACACATTGCGAATCCACAACACCATTAATGGATGATTTCACTGATTTGGAAACAGGAATGGCATTAAAAGCAATCAAGAGTGGTAAAGCAGCATGTGTCGATGGGATTCTACTAGAATTTCTCAAGTTCCTTGGACCAAAAGGTAGAAATTGGCTAACCAGATTGGCTACAGTTGTAGCAAAAACTAGCAATATCCCAAAACTGTGGCGAGCAGCCAAAGTGATAGTCATCTTAAAACCTGGCAAACCAGCGAATGAACCAGGTAGTTATAGACCGATTTCACTACTATTCACCGTATACAAATTTTTTGAGAGACTCATACTTAATAGAATACAACCCATATTAGAAAGCGTACTACCCATAGAGCAGGCCGGCTTCAGGAAAAACTGAGCCTGCTGTGACCAAGTACTAGCGCTCACAACATACATTGAGAATGGCTACCAACGCAAGGATAAGTCTAGTGCCGTCTTCCTGGACTTATCCTCTGCTTATGATACAGTATGGAAAAGAGGCCTGATGCTAAAATTGTCAAGAATTATAATATGCAGAAGCACACTCCATTTAATAGAAAGCTTGCTGTCTGACAGAAAATACAATGTATTTCTTAATGGTGTTGCCAGTCGTCATAATTATCTACAAAATGGTATCCCTAAGGGATCTGTGTTATCACCGATTTTGTTTAACGTGTACACATCCGATATAGTTGACACTATTTCAAGAAAATTCATTTATGCTGACGACATTGCGCTAGTAGCCCAAGCAAAGGATCTCACTAAGATAGAAGACATATTAAACCAAGACCTCATCAAGCTACAACACTATTTCACCAAATGGCATCTCACTCTCAATCCCAACAAAACGGTGGCCATAGCATTACACTTTAACAATCGTGAAGCACAAAGAGAACTGCAGCTAAAGATTGGAGATAATCACATCGTCAATGAAGAATGCCCAAAATATCTGGGAGTGAGATGTGACAGGTCTCTGACCTTTAAAAAGCACCAGGAGGATGTAAAAAATAAGCTTAAGTCAAGAAACAACATTATTTCCAAACTTGCAGGCTCGAATTGGGGCAGCAATGCTAAGGTATTACGGATTTCTGCAATAGCACTAGTGTACAGTGTGGCCGAATACTGCGCTCTTGTCTGGGCAAGAATTGCTCACTGTCACAAAGTTAACACGGAACTTAACCGAACCATGCGGATCATTACCGGTACAGTTAGATCCGCCCAATTGCAATGGTTACCAACACTTGCTAATATTGCTCCACCAGACCTGCGTAGATTGCAACACACAGAAAGATTAATCCAAAAAATTATAAAACATCCTGAGTTTCCTCTACATCACGACTTTACAGCACACCCTCTTAAAAGGTTGAAATCAAGACACCCGATATGGGACCTAGAGCAAGCAAAGGTTACAATGGTGGAAATCTGGAAGAAGCGATGGAAAAATTCTGGCGTACGGAACGTCTCACTGATAGACAATCCCGAGTTGAGAGTCCCAGGTTTCGAGCTGCCAAGGGCGCTGTGGACAACATTAAACAGAGCAAGAACGGAACAAGGGAAATGTAACTACCTGAAAGGTAGAATCCTTTCTATGTGAATGCGGAATGCAACAAACAATGCGCCATATCATTGATAATTGCCCACAAACATATTTTATTGGAGCCCTGGAGAAACTGCATAAAGCAGAGGCGGTAGCAGTGAAATGGATGGAGGATCTGAAGTTAAGATTGTAAGACTAAAATAGTACTTCAAAAGCTGCCAAGTCTGCCTGTCTAGTCACATATAAATCTCTATTTATAATCCTATATAGTCATTGTATTAGTTTGTTTGTTATATTACCTTATAGTTTATTAATTATCTTTATCATCTTATTGTAATTGTATTTATTTTTATAATCCGATAATGTCATATGCAAAATAAAAAAATAAAAGTATAACTATTCAAAATTACGATATTTAAATAAAGTAATATTTATTTGCCCGCGTTATACGCGTGTCTAATGTATAATCGCATACCATCATAACTACAGGTAGTTCAATTACTAAGCCATCGACGGTTTAAGTAATTTTTCTACATCCCCACAACCCCCTCTCATGTATAATATACTAACTTTCTAAAATTATAAGTATTAATATTGTTTATTATGTAATGACCAAAGGATATAGTTAAAACTTTGCAATAACACAGCTAATAAAAATTATTACTATATATATGTATTATAACAAATGAAAACACAATTATATTTATTAAAAAATCTTTTTATTTACACAATTATTTATATTACAAATTTACATTTTTCTAACAACTCCGTTAAAGGGATTATATGTAATAATTTGATCGTGTAACATCAAACAGTATGCAGTAGTTTTTTCGGGTATTGAAAACTCTGTTTCGAATTCTAAACGTAGATCGACGGTTGAGGCTTTTACATTATCATTTTGCTGTATATTCATATTTAACTATATATTCACAGAGATCCCATGCTCTGTATGCACACGAAAGTGGTCTTTGAGAGTCCAACACTCTGATCAATTTCAATTTTTCTTTGTCACTCACATGAATTACTGTCATCTTCCAAATAACTTTTTTCAATTCAATCACTACTTTTTTATTTTTATCATCATTTACAATAGCTTCAGTTCCGCTACATATTATGGCATCGTAATCGGTCGATGAACGATATAAAATCAATTGCTGATTGCAATTTAATAATATTTTTTTATAATATTCGCAAAACCCAAATAAGTGTTTTAATTGGATGCAGTCGGAAAAATTTTTATTTCTTATAAAATCTGAGTTCGCTTTTTCGATCTTCAAACACCAAAGACCAAACAGAATTTTCAAGTTCGTTCAAATCACTGGGTGTAAATGAACAAAATCCTTTTAGAGTCAACGATATACCAAGCGATTTTAATTTTTGTATCTCCACTCCATTAAGCTCAAATTTCATTTCAGAAAAAAGAAAAGCAAGACCATTGTTGATAAAATTGAATTCACCTACTCCTTTATCTGGCGGTTCATTTATTTCACCTTCGATATAAATAAAACTTTCACACGGTAAAGTATGGTAAAGTATATGCATCCATATTTTGAATACAAATTTTGATCTCATCATTATTCGCTAAATCATTGATTGAATATGGTAAGAAAGAGTGGAATTGCATATGAATTATTTTACAATCGTCCACATACCCGTCTGTCACATTTAAATAGCTATCATCCATTACTATAATATAGCTTTTATCAAACGCAGAAAATTAAAATTCTGTTTAGTTAATATTTAGTCTAAAGTATATCGGTTATTAATTTCAGTTTAGATTTCATCAAACGAACGAGAATAAAGTATAATATGTGGTGCGGACCAAGATATAAACACTTATGCGACACTATCCAAATTTAAATGTAATATATATACATATATTTATATATAAAAATTGCTTAAATCGTCGATGACAGTAAAATAATAATGAATTATCGGTAATTAGACTCTAAGTATCTAGCGAAATATTCCTCGGGTATATATTATTAAATAATATTTAATTTAAACACACGACATATCATAATAAACTCTAAGGTATAAGATATTGTTAGCAACATCTAAACGAAACCTGAAATATTAAAATTATAGGGGTGATTAGTATACTTACAATAAATATTTTCTAAGTATAACCTTGTATATTATACATGAGGGGGGGGGGGTGTAGGGATGTAGAAAAATTACTTAAACCGTCGATGGCTTAGTAATTGAACTACCTATAGGTATAATGGTATGCTATTATACATTACAAATAAATATTACTTTATTTAAATATCGTAATTTTGAATAGTTATACTAATGGCTAAAGAGTTTGATTAGAATAATGTAAACGATTTAGTATACTATATGGTGTATAACCAGTTCGATTCTCGAACAGAAATATTATATATTTACTGTATTAATATAAAATTTTTACGGTAATTAGACCCATTGTAAATTATAATGTAATATTTATTATATTATTATTAAATAATATTATATTTTATTTAAATTCTCTACGTATAGTAAAAACTTGACGGCATAAGATATTATTGTTAGCCACGACTAACAAAAACATCTATACGAAAATATTATATGTTAATCTTCGGTAACGTTATAAGTTATAATGATAAAATAAAAGGTAGTGTGAGGTATAGCTATATAAGGATATTTTATGTAGGTACGATAATTATCGGTTACGTGGTAGTGGTATGTATACGTAGATATCTCACGAAGAAATAGATAAAGGAAGAGGTTAAAATAAATATTGATTACGTGGTCGTGATAAATAAAGTGAGAGATCAGATAACCTTAGATAAGAAATATAAGAATGGGTTAATATAATCATTGATTACGTGGTCGTGATAAAAGGAAAAAGTGAGAGGTAAGGTAATCTAAGATGATAAATAGATGGAGGGGGTTAATGTAATGATAAGTTACGTGGTCGTGAAGATGAAGTGAAAGGTTAGATAATCATATATGGTAAATAAGGGAGGGGGTATAATAACCATAGGTTACGTAGTCGTTCTTAAAAAAAAGGAAGGGGTTAAATAACTATAGGTCACGTGGTCGTGATAAGCTATGACGATAAGGCGGAGCTAATGCTGTGGAGAGTAGTGTAGATATGGGAATCCCTATGATCCAGAACCGGCTTTTTTATACTACTATTATTGGTATTATAGGCTTTGCATCCCAATTAACCAGAATCCGTATTACCAATAAAATTCCTTTAAAAACAAACACCTGAAACCCTTATTTACCTGAATAATATTTATTTTAATTAATTAATAGTTACTTGAAGCCTGTAAGTACACGTTGTAAAAAAAAGATAAGATAAATATCACAAATACAACAATAATTTTGTCGATAATTGCATGATTCTTAACAATTCGCATTTAAGTGATAATATTATTAAAATGGTAGGAATATTAAAACAGTATAAGTACATTTTATTGTTATACAAAATACACGGTATATAACTTTTATAAAATATTTTAATTTTATTCAGTTGTAAAGTAATAAAAAATATGCAAGATAAATTTATATATTTTAAATAAATTCGCTTCAACTAAGTTGAAAATTGCCATTCAAATATGATGGTTAAATATTTAAATAAATTTTTCATTTTAAACAATCGTATAGGCTTCTTAGGGAAAATATGAATAACGTCTTTCATAATTAATTACGTATATAAAATAATTTTACACATTATTTTATTTGTTAATTTATAATTATACATTTCATTTATTTGGAACTCCATATAACTTCTCGAGGGAGAAAGAGACGACTTACATAGATCCCAAGATCACATATTCGCATTACTGAAATATTAAATTTTAAACGTCAAATAATTAATAAATGTATAAGTGATTTGGTTAATAAAATTTTGGTAAACATTTTACTAACAAATTCGTTGTTTATAATTAGTTAATCGAAAAACAACATTATTCATCCACGATCATTATCTTAGCTGCAGTTATTTACGGTTTTTTTTCTTTTAATATTTTGTATTATTAATTTCGTATTTTACAGGTTTACCGGACAATAGTGAACCAGATTTTTATACTTTATCGAGAATGCAACAATATGTCTACAACATTGCGTTATCTAGGCCGAATGATGGTAAAGGATATTACATAATACATAATTGTAACTTTGCATTTGAAATTAATAGGAAATATTATTTGTAAAATATGTAAGAATTACATATTTTTGAATAATATTTTTTTGTGTTAAAAATGTAAATAAAATAATTTATAATTCTTAGAATCAGACCTTCACATACGATATTATATGTATGTATTGCGAGCTAATCCTGGTAAGGAATTACTTCTATTGAAATTATCTAGAACATATATGACCTAATATTGAAAAAATATTAATTATTTTAATAAGAAAAAATGAGAAATAACAGGAGGAAAATGATAGTTGTGATGACATGAAATAAGTGTTGTATAAAGTTAAGATTTGGATATTGAATGCAAGGTTAGATCATCATATTCAAACAATCGATTATGTTATATAATAATAACATAAACTGATAATATTCAGTCATAGATATCGATCTAATTAAGTAATAATTATCGATAAATTAGTGATTAAAAATTTATTTTGGCGTGGGCTAGGTGGTAGGACACATCTGAGAAAAAGATACCTAACCTAACCGATGATTATTTTACCCCATTATGTTTACTTCTTGTTAATTTTAATTAGTACGAAAATTATAATACTCTGGTCAAGAATTAAATTCTAGTCGCTTAGTCAAAATGTACAATTTAGTATGATGGTCTACCGATAGTTGGTAAATTATAAGAAAATCAATAAGTTTTAAGATATTTATAAGTAATAAGAATAACTATTATAATATTGATAACATATTATATAATTTCATTTTATATGTATAACAGCTTTATTCAACATTCACGAAATATCTCATGCTATGTGGAACTACGAATATATACGAAGTAGTAAGTATTAATAATGAAATATGTATTATTTTCATTATATACATATTTAAAATATATTTATGGAACAAATAATGTGATAATAAAAAAAAATGCAAACGAACAACTAATAAGGTGCAAAAAAAAAAAAAACATCAAAAGTAGAACCAAGAAACGACACCATCGAAATGACAAATGCGGCGCAGAGATGTGTTTTATTGTCATAAACCACAGGAACGCAATGACGAAAACCAGAAAACACGGCAAAAACGTATATATGGTTAATATGAATTTCTTCACACAGTTAACAGGTATCCAAAATTTCACAGAAGACCGAAGACCATTGAACCCGCCGCTTTCAAGCTGAATAGCTAAATACGACAACGAAATAGCCATTTCGCTAAATTAATACCACAGCCAGTATAAAATCATTTCCCAGCCCGACCACGGACCACTGTCACACCAGTACACCACACAAGAGTGTATATGTTTAGACACAATATCGTGCATTCGTACTAACTACTGACTCATACCCGACCGTCGACCACGACGAACCAGCGAATAGCCGCAGACGACCACGTTATTTTAAACGTTTTACACGTTGTTGATGCCGCAAGTGGAACTAATATAATAATACGATATGTTTATATTGATGGAATCATCCGCTAAAGATTAATTAAGTGGTATACAAAATATACATTTTTTTTTTTTTTGCTAGAAAAAAAAAGTAGCTTAAAAAAATGATGAAATTGTACCATTTATTATATTGACACAATTTTCCTATAAAATTAACTATTATTTGTTAAACAGTTAAATGAAATTGTAAAATCATTTTTTTTTTTTTTAAGATGTTATGAATAATGTAAATATTAGTAAGTATCTATATAACTCAATATATAACTACTACAATAATATGTTTGTAAATTAAAATATTTTTTGAAATATTTATGTAAAATTCTAATATTATAAATATTTGAGTAATTCTTTAATAATTATAATATATATTATAAAATATTAAATGAATGTTATCAGATGTGTATATTTTTTTTTAGATTCTGAGCGTAGCGAAGAATGTTTTGGTTATACAATATTTGTCTTTTATTTTTTGTTTTTAAGTATGAAGACACTTTTACTACCCGACATAATTCTCCGATTATCACGAATAGCATAAGTTTCCTATAGGAAAATTAATATAGTTGGTACATTATTTAGATCATTTTTCTAATTTTTTAAAATTGACCATAAGCAGTAGAAATTTTTCACAAAATCTGAATTTTCTACAAATTCGATTTCAATATTTCACGATAACTCAAGCAAATTTCAAGGTAAAAATTTTAAAATTTTTTGAGTATTCACACAGCTACTATACGAGTATATATGTGGTAAAATTTTAGAATTGTTTGGTTAATTTTTCTACAAAATATAGGACTTTGAATATTTCGTAAAATTCTCGTTTTTACGTATATTATGTTTCATAAAATTGGAAATTTTTGGTTTTAAGGAATGAAAATTTTACTGAACAATACTTACATATTACTTAACATCATACTAATAGATTAGAAAAATCCCTAATCTCAATTTTTTTTATCTCAATACTTTCAAAATAAAAATTAAAAGACAAACGAATAAATTTGGAAAAATTTTGAAAATTTTATGGAAGCATACAAATGGTATATTTATATCCTAACGTATTTCCAAAATATTAAGAAATTCTCACTATATAATTTTCTAAGAGGTAAAAAAAAATTACGAAAATATGGAATTTTTCACGAAAACTGAAATTTCGACGAATTCAATTTCAATATTTCACGATAACTCAAGCAATTTTGAAAATAGAGACTTGAAAATTGGATGTTCACATTCCTACTATATATATATATATGGTGAAATTCTAGATTCGTTACGTTAATTTTTCTACAAAATATAGGATTTTGAATATTTCGTAATATTCTTGTATTTTATATTATAATGTTTTATAAAATTGACAATTTTTGGTATTAAGGTCTGAAAATTTTATTGAAGTATATCTACATAATACTCAACATTATATAGAAATATTAGAATAATCTCTTGTCTCAATTTTATTTTAAAGCTGTTTTAAGTTGAAATTTCAGTAAAATCAATATTGAAATTATTTATATGGATTCTTCTTATCATATTACAATATTTTACAATAATGTTAAATAAAATTGACAAATATGTTTTAAAAATTTTGAAAATATAATTAAAACTGAAATACATTTTACTTAACTCAGTTACAATTAATTTTGAATTATTACATTTACGGTTATTTTTTATAACTGTTTAAAGTACCAAAAATAAGAGCTGATACTCCTGCCACATGGGATATAGGTGTGCAAATTATAGTGTTTAATTTTAATTAGAATGATAAACCATTGCATTTGTTCATTTATGTACTATATATGTGATAAAATTTTGCGTTTAAATACCAATTTAATAAAAAAATGTCAATATTTAAAAAAATACCTACATTATAATATTATATAATAACTTCTCTCAGAATCGATTTTCGAATGCAATGGTTTATCATTGCATTCAAATTCTAATAAAAATTAAAAACTATGATTTGCACATCTGTATCCCATGCGGCAGGAATATCTGCTATTCTTTTAGATTCTGAGCGAAGCGAAGAATGTATTGGTTTTACAATGATGTGTGATTTTTTTTTGTTTTTTTTTTTTTTTTTTTTAGTTTTTATGTCTGTGTACAAAAATACTACCCGAAATAATGCTCCGATTTTCACGAATAGGGTATGTTTCCGATAGCAAAGTGGATGTACTTGGTACTTTACTTAGGTCATTTTTTGAATTTCTCAAAATTGACGCTATGCGGTTGTAAAAACGGCGAAAAAATGACGAAAAAACGGCATTTTTCAGGAAAAATGGAATTTTGACGAATTCAATTTCTATGTTTCTCGATAACTCGGGCAATTTTTGAGATAGAGAAGTGTTCATATAGCTATTATGTATATGTGTTAAAATTTTGGAACCGTTACGTTCATTTTTCTACAAAATATTGGACATTGCATATTTCGTAAAATTCTCGTTTTTACGTATATAATGTTTGATAAAACTAGCAATTTTTGGTATTAGGGTCTGAAAATTTTACTGAAGTATACTTACATATTACTTAACACCATACTAAAATATTAGAAAAATCCCTAATCTCAATTTTTTTTTTATAGCTGTTTTAAGTTGATATTTTTAGTTCAAACGAAAATTATAATCTGACTGAACTTCACTCAGAATCGTTTTTTCGAATGCAATACGCTATGATTCGCACACCTGTATCCTGTGCGGCAGGAGTAACGGCTCTTTTTTTATATTTCAATTTTTAAATATTGTATTATTTTAATTTAATTAGTACATAAAATTATAAATATGTATTATATATAATTATATAATTGTACTTTATACTTTGTATATAATGTAATTATTTTTAATTTAATTTGTTCAGACAATGATCGTTTATTGACATATAATCAATGGTTAGAGGTTCTATATAGTAAGTACATTATTGTATATTATCTTCAATAACAACTAATTTTAAAAAAGATCTGATACTCCTGCCGCAGGATTATAGGTGTGCATATCAGAGTATTTGATTATAATTATAATTTAAATGCAATGTTAAACCATTGCATTCGCGTTTTTTCTAACGTACATGATCAATTTTGAAAAATTCGAAAAATTACCTAAATAAAGTACCAAGAACATCCACTTTCCTACCGGAAACATATGCTATTTTGTGAAAATCGGACCATTATTTCGGGTAGTAAAAGTGTCTTCAGTCATAAAAACAAAAAAATATAAATATAAATTTTAAACTATAAAAAAAAATGTTACCATGGATTTTTTTAATATTTTATTAAGATGATTCAGACATAGTAAGAAAAAAAAAAAAGAAAAAAAAAACGCAAAAAAAAAAAAAAAAAGGCGGTCACCCATCCGCTGTCGATGCCTGGCGACGGTGCTCAACACCAAGATAGCGTTCAAGAATATTTCGTCGACTACACCACACGCGTCTCCCATAGAGCCACGTTTTTGTGAATGCCAATTTTTCGTCATTTTTTTCATAATATTTTCGTTTAAACTAAAAATATCAACTTTAAACAGCTATAAAAAAAAATTGAGACTAAGGATTTTTCGAATATTTTGAATTAATGTTAATTAATATATAAATATACTTCAGTAAAATTTTCAGACCTTAAGGCGGCTCTCCGTAGTGAATATTTAAGGAGTAATATATAGAGTAATATATAGGCAATAATTTAATTGATTGAATGACGTTTCGTGGATGTGTGTGTAAACAACAATGTATGATTGCGTGATATAGCATGCGGCATAAGAGTACGCACTCGCATGCACATGTCAAAATATTTATTGTAAATATTATTACACTCATAATTTTTGTATTGAAAAGACTTAAACTAGTTCCAATTTATAGACTTATGCTTTTTTTCGAAAATAATTTTAAGGACAGTTTTAAATTTATAATGAACTCTATTTTGGATCGTACGAAGCCAATTTTTAATTTTATTAATATTATAACAATAAATCTATATTTTACTTTTTATAAAATATTAACATTTATGAAAATTTTATTTTTGGAAATGTACGATTTAAAAAAAAATTCTTAATAATGTAATTCGTACAATCCAAAATAGAGTTCTTTACATATATAAAATTGTTTTCAGAATTGTTTTTTAAGTAAAACTAAAGCTAATACGTTGGAACTCGTTTAGGTCTCTTTCGCCGTAAATATTCACTACAGAGAGCCGCCTTAATACCAAATATTGCTAATTTTATCAAACATAATATACAAAAAAACGAGAATTTTACGAAATATTCAAAGTCCTATATTTTGTAAAAAAATTAACGTAACGGTTCCAAAATTTTATCACATATACATAGTACCTATATAATCTCCCAAAAAAATTTCAAGTCTCTAACTTCAAAATTGCCCGAGTTATCGTGAAATATTGAAATCGAATTCGTCGAAATTTGAAAAATGCCGTTTTTTCGTCATTTTTTGGTTGTTTTAATATTTTATTATAATTTATAATTGTTTTAATAGAAAACTATTTTGCACTCAAAGGTATTACAAGTGATTAATAGTGGACAAAGCGAATATACTTCCCATTTAAAAATTATAAATTATAAATAACAGTATTAATAAAAATAGGACGGTAAATACGTAAATAACCTATCCTACCACCAGAAATATGAAAATTTTAATGGCAGCCAAATATAAAAAATGAGTGAGGAATTTATCGAAATTTCTACGATTAATCGTAATTATTAATAAATAAATGTTTGATGGAAAATAAAATCAATATTTTCTATAGGCGAAAAACAGAAAGATTTTGACGGATGAGAGAATCTTTTTTTTTTAATTTGTGGGAAAAGTTAATCTACAAATAAAAAGCAATCTTTAGTTATAGTTTTTAGGTACATGTTTCGTCTATACGTGTCTAGACAGGAAATTCCATGTAAGAGATTACACCATATTTTAAATTTAGGTAAATTCGTGTAGGATCTTACATGCATACCAAAATAAATTACAGTAAAGGCGCTATTCCACTGCGACGTGTTGGCGTACGGCGTATTTGTGATACTAGAAATATGGATATTGTGGTTAGTGGTATGTTTGATATTGATAGTAAATGATAATAATAATAATCAAACTGATTTAACAAAATTTAAATTTGTATATTAAATTATTATATTTTATAATATTTAGATTACCTATATTAATTACAATATTATATAATAAATATTTAATAATATTTAACAATTTAAACGATATACCTAATAATTACAATATTATATTATACAAAAAATTTAAAATATACAATTAACAAAAAGCTAAAGCATAATCGAAATTCTACATACTTATATAGAGACATACTTAAATTGTGATAATAAAATAATAACTGATAAATTAAAAAATTTTATTAAAAATCATCACAGAATCTAGTAACCACTGTAACCACACGTCGAAAGAGTTGAAATATTTCAACTATACGGTAACCTGTGGTATCAATTGGTTAATAACATGAATTGACCAATCAGGGAACGTTATTTCATACGCTGAACACAAAAATACGCGAACACGTCGCAGTGGAATAGCACCTTAATTGTTATTGTGACTATTTCAATTAAATGAATGTATATTAATAATATACCTAGTTATATACTTATAATCAGTATTCATTAAAATAGTTTATAGTAACGAAGGTATGTAAACAATTATATTTATAATATTGCTTTAATAATTTTTCAGTAATAATTTTTTATATGATAATGCCTTTTTTATATATAAAAAAAAAAATAAATAAATAAAAATCAATAAGCATATTCTCAGAAATCGCTCATCTATTGGAAAAACTTTTATTTAAAATATTTTAATATGATTTCATTAATTACATTATTAGTACCTAATATTTTACTATTTAGTATTAATGGTTAAATATTATTATATAATTATTATAAATGAATATATTCAAAATTATCTTCCCCTTGGATGACGTTTTGATCCATAACTGGATAACTGATATTTAATATTAAAAATAATATTACAATAAATCAAATACTTATAGTTGAAGCCAAAATCCAATTAATTTATGCTAATAAATTTGCCATTTTTGCTATTCCACATTATATGTAACTACTTAATAATTTATTACGATGTATGGGTGTGTGTTGTCTTTGAAGAATACAAAGTAACATGCACATATTCCATTGACTAACATTTTGAAATAAATTTGTGATAACATAAATATAATAAAAAAATATTTTGAGAATAATATTGTACTTAGAATATATTATTAAACTGAAATTTTTAATTATTAATAAATTTTATTTATTGAATATTTTTTTGTAGTACTGAAGTTTTAATGAGAAATAAAATGTTAAATAGTATTCGATTCTTAGCGAAGCGAAGAATATATTTATCATTCGTATCTGTCATTTTATTTAAAACTTAAACACACTATAACTCGGCGTACCTTGGGTGTTGACTAAAAAACTTTGTAAAAAATGTTTTAAAAATTACAATAAAAATCAATTTCTAAAAAAAGTGGGATTTACCATTTAACTTTCAAATTTTCACTGCGCGACTAATGGAAAAATTTTATTTTATACTAACATAAAAATAGTACATTATAGTACATTAAGGTTCCCAGACTAATTACCGTCAAAATATCTTATTTTCTCCCCTCACAACTCAGTAACGAATTTAGTGGGGACAACCTATATAGACTATTAAGACTCATATGATTATCCCTATAGTCAATATTATAATTATTATTACATAATTACATAATGAACCTTCATGAATGATATTATTGAGTAGATAAAATTGTTTTTTACCTAATTATTTATTTATTTATTTACTTTTACGGGACATGCTCAAATACAATATGTTGGTACAGAGTTATTTACATTTTCAAAAATATAATTAAATCAGAGAGTTATACAAACACAAAATAGTTTATTATTCACAAAATAAAAAAGAGGGATCATTATTTACAATTATATTCCATTTTGGGTTAATTTAATATTTGTCCATATATATATCTCCCTTGGCCCTTTGTTAAAATCATTAATACGTCACTGCTTTGTATAATATAATTTAGTCAAAAACACATGTAAGCTTTATTATAAATTATAATATTATAGGCTTGATAGTTATATCTCCATCCAAATTATGCCTTCTTCTCTTTCTGCTGGAGTTTATTACACTTAAAGAGTTTTTACCGTCACCACGATCCTTTTCTGATCTACTCTGTTAT
>JAIUCT010000011.1:59453-96519 GCA_021307375.1 Tetraneura akinire
TATGACGGCATTCATAGCTGGTCCTTCGTGGATATAATTGCACCGAACGAACAGTAAGAATATATTACCAATAATAATATAAATGATACATATTTTAGTATACGTCTTTTCCTAAGTATAAAATTAAATAATAAATTACAATAAAATACAATAAATTTAAAATATAAAATAATTTTTTTTTTTAATTTGAGTTTTAAATAATACATATTTTTCGTCTTTTTCTGAATATAAAATTAAATAATAATTTAAAATAAAATACAATAAAATTATAAAATATAAAATAAATCAAGTACAGTAGATAATAATATAATGTTATAATTTATAAACGCGCGGCGAAAACGCGTCTGTGTGGCGCCAGCCTTAAACGATCGGTTTTTACGTCAATATAATGTGCAAAATCGAAAATAATGATTAAAAGGTCATTTAGATACTATGGGCGCAATTTACTATACATAAATTTTACCTGAAAATATGCTGGGCGCAATTTACTATATTTATTTCACTACCCAAAAAGTCCCGGGCGCAATTTACTATATTAATTTTACTACCTGCTCACCGTGGACGCAATTTACAATCGCCCAAAATTTTACCACATATATATAGTACTTACATATGTGAACAATCAATAAAATTTTCAAGTTTCTAAGTTGAAAATTTCTCAAGTTATCGTGAAATATTGAAATCGAATTCGTCGAAATTGTGATAAATGCCGTTTTTTCGTTACTATATAGAGCACGAAATGTGTATATTTATAACGCAGAAATTAAAAAAAAAAAATAAAATAATAATCAACTACACAGCTTAAAATTTCGTACTACACATTTTATTATTCGTACTGCACTAAGATCTAAGAGTGTCGTAGTACACAATTTTTTGTAGACAGATTTTTCTAAATACCTGGTCTATTTTGTATTATTTACTATAATAATTTATTGTTGTCATATTTTGACCAAATCTATATTTACAACTTTTTCCTAACCAATCAAAAGTAACTCATATTTACTGTTATAAAAAAAATTAAATATGAATACATATTTCTAATTTTGAGGTATAATTATCGAGGCCCCTCCAAAAAATCTATATGAATAATTAAAATATTGATTTTACTGAAATTTCAAATCTATACATCTATAAAAAAAATTTTAGTCTTAAGATTTTTCTAATATTTTAGAAATACGTTAAGATATGCTTCATTAAAATTTTAGCCTTAAACTAGACAATATCATCAAACATTTTGTACATAAAAACTAGAATTTTATGAAATATTCTAAGTCCTATATTTTGGAGGATAATTAACGTAACGGTTCCAAAATTTTACCCTATATATATAGTACTTATGTGAACACTCAATAAAATAGTCTTTAACTTTAAAATTGTCTGAGTTATCGTGAAATATTTATATCGAATTCGTCGAAATTTCAGTTTTCGTGAAAAATGCCGTTTTTTCGTCGTTTTTCTGTTGCATATGGTCAGTTTTAAGAAATTCGAAAAATGACATATATAAAGAACTAATATCATCCACGTTCCAGTCGCAAACATATGCTATTCTTAAAAATCGGAGTATTATTTCGGGTAGTAAAAGTCTTCAGACATAAAAAAAAAAAAATTCCAAAAAGAAAGATTCGCTTCGCTCAGAATCTAAAATTACCATATAATTAGGAATATTTATATTATATATGAACATGCCTAATAAAAAACTAATAAAAATAATTTCAAATTTTCATACTCATTAATCATTATATTTTAAGTATTATTATTAAGGACGTTTGATATTACAATGTATAGTTAGAGCTCTTGTAATTACGTATATTAATTTTACATACCTTATTATTATTTATATATATTATATATGGATTACAGCCAATCTTTCAGCAGGTGTGGTAGATTCGCCCCTAATTGTATCATCATGACTTTTATCTTGTACTATTTTTAATAATTTGAAAATGTTATAGAAAAAAATTCAAAAAAATTCGAAAAATTTTGTTTCGTCTTTCTATCAACTGTCAATATGAGTATTACACCATAGCTTTCTCATTTTAATAACATTGGATGTACAGGCTTTATCTTTGTAGACGACATTTGTTTAGTGTTGTTACCTCTTGTTTGGAACTGATTATTTTCATTTAATTTAATCATAGAAAATGTATAAAATAATATTACAAGCAAGAAGCAATGGAGTTTATCTGTAGTTTTAACGTATCAACAATATGCTATACATTTCACACCGGACAGATATCCGGTAAAAAAACAGCCGTTAAAAAAATGTCTTAGACACTTCAGATCACATTAGATCAATAAACCAAACAAAATTACAAATATGAAAAAAGCAACAGAAGGGATACAGGTGTAAAGTGGACCAAAATGTTTGAAAGTCCCTGGGTCCTGGGATATACATTTCACACCAGACCGGTATCATGTAAAGAAACAGGCGTTAACAAGATGTCTTAGACACTTTAGATCAATAAACCAGACAAAATTACAAATATTTAAGAATACTTATTATATATATAATTCAATTTTTAATCATACGCGTATAATATTATTTATCACATATAATTACATATGTGATAAATACCAATAATTATTAGCATTTATGAAATTTTTTTAATAATTACACGTAATAATGGTCGTTATTCATTTACTACTGATATACACACACGATAATCATAGTAGGTACGCAAAATGAATAAGAAATAAAAAAAATTACTCTTTAAATAATGTTATTTTAAATTTGTAAGTACCTATCGTCCTTAATAATTATAAATATTAAAAATATTTATGTAATGACATACAAATAGTAAAAGCAATATAATATGTATTATTTTAATATGAGTTGTTCGATACCGAATTTAATTTCATTGTGGCCACGTGCGCTCCAGGCGTCTGAGCACGGCTCCGTTGATATAATAGCGTCACCAGTTCACAGCCGTCATCGTTGATACAGTGTTCTATGTCACGTCATCCCGCCGGATCGTATCATTGGTGGGGACCTCTATGTTCACCGCCGACCGTCGCATTTGTTTTTCTTTCTTTTTTTTTTTCCGTCCTCATTACGCGCTTTCGTAGTTTTTTTACAACCCGGTGCCCTGTCGCTGTTGTTTTTTCTCGTCTCGTCAACATTTATATTGTATACACATTGCAAGTTCACCAAGGTCAAATCACTCAGGTCGTAACTTTGTGTTCATTTGTTTTTGTACGCACAATATATATATATAATTTTATGTCTTTTTTACATTCAATGTTATTTTATTCATTTGACAAAGTTAATATTACGTTAGCAAATTGTATAAATTGTACCTATCTTTTACTATACAGTCCACTCGCAAATAAAGGTTCTGTGTGCAACCCAGCCGCACACATGTGTAATTAAAAGTTTTAATACTGAATTATAAAATTATAAGGAAATTTAAAACTTGATTGAGGTATAGTTGTAACTAAACAAAATGATTAAATGAAAATACACTGCACACGAAGTGATGTATCCGGAGTGTTCTGTATATACAAAATGACGTTTTCTCTAGTGAAATGAAATTAATTTTATAATTTACTAATTTAGAGATACTGTATTGTATTTTAAAAATAATATTCATTATTGCTTTTAAATCTCAAAATTATTATAACATCAAGCGTATATTTTTATATCATTACTATATTATGGTTCTGTCAACGTCCTACATCAAATAACCTATTTAAATACTTAATATTTATGTTTTTACAATTTTTCAGTCAATTCATATTTTGGTAAGTTATATTTTTTAGATGTACAATTCAATATATTATATATATAGTATATAGCATATAGTATATATGACACTTTTCTATCTGAAAGTCGTTATTTTAATGAATACGATTTCCGTTTTCACTAATTAATAAATAGATACAATTTATTGTTTTTGTTCGGTTGTTTGTGGACTGTAAGATCTTTAGAAAAAAGAAAAATTGAAATAATTTGAACTATAGATTTTATTGAATGGATATAATATTTTTATTTGAGAGTCACACACATTTACACTGTCCCGGATCCTTGCTCGACGGGGTTGTGGGGACGGTGATGGACCGGAAGTATGGTTGGTGGATTATAAAAAAGACGAAGAAAAAATAATAACTCGTAGTATGGTGTTTGAATAGTGTGTATATTATATAACGACACGCACGCGATCGCGCTTTTACAAACAATCGCACTCTTTAAAAAAAAAAAAACAAAAGAAAACTGACACCAGTATGTCAACGAATGGGTACGACCAAGTCGCGAACGTCGTGTAGACATAGAAAAAAGGAAGGAAAAAAAAATAAAAAAAAAAATACAACTATACTCTGTTCCAAAAGAGAAGACACGAAGCGGCGACCAGTTTTCATTCGGAGTCGCGCATTCCCTACCTACTCCGAAAAATGCACGTATGCTCACCAGCGATATCTGACATCCAGCTGCACCAGATGGCGAT
Source organism: Tetraneura akinire (assembly GCA_021307375.1). Classification (NCBI taxonomy): domain Eukaryota; kingdom Metazoa; phylum Arthropoda; class Insecta; order Hemiptera; family Aphididae; genus Tetraneura; species Tetraneura akinire. The sequence goes on from JAIUCT010000011.1 coordinate 63,896, forward strand.
GATTTCCGTAATTATTTAAGGATGGATTACGATTGTTTCAATGAATTATTATATTTAGTGAGTCCATTGATCTCGAAACAAAACACTCATATGAGAGAAGAAGTCAGTGCTGAAGATCGACTTGTGGCCACACTTAGGTATTTGGCAACAGGTAGAGATTATGCCGATTTGAAATTTAGTACATTAATTTCATCACAGTTGCTGTCAAATATAATCCCAGAAACATGCAATGCTATTTTTAAAGTGCTAAGATCCTTTATAAAGGTAAGGTCAATAAATGTTATATAAATAAATTAAAATGTTAAGTATTTACCTACTTTAGTCCAGCAATGAATATGGAGAGTTTCTTATGCTTATTTATGTTACTATATTAATATTTTAAGGAGTAACACTTTACACTTGTATCTTTGTTAGATATTAATAAGAAAGATAAATCTTAATCGCACAAAAAAAAAAAATGTCAAAATAGTTTTTAACAACCAAAACATTATATTTCTTTGCATAAAATCCACTTTATATGTATAAACAATTTAAAATAGAATGTTAACTGGTATAATATAATAAGTTGTATACAGTTTAACTTAGTCCTATAATTGTATACAGTTCGATTAAGTAAATTATAAAACAAAACAATTAATAAAATACTTGTAAAACATAATAAAAACAAATAGTAAGTAGATATATAGAAAAAAACGTATTTTTTATAGAAAAAAATCCTTAATTATAAGCAATTAAAAATATTAAGTTATCTTTTAGATGAATAAAACTTTGACTTTTTATACACCTACTATTATTGCAAATTCTTGAACGTTAAAAATTCTTGCATATTGTATGTATGTTGAATGTCATTACGTTTTCGAATATTTAAAAAACCATGTAATAGAATAAAAGAGCAGAGACAAAACTAGTACAGGTACGAGTGTGTATAGAAACCTATTCGTTTTAGAAATCTCCTACCTGATTATAATGTCAAACCTACTCTCCATTCCACTACGAAAAATATTATTATGATTGTACTTACGGTTTCCTTTGGTCCTCGATGTTGAACTTTAAATATTAAATACTGGGGGTGGTACGATACTCGTTACTATCGATCTGTCGTGATATACCTTATTTGTTTAATTACCTGAGACACCAGCACAAATTTAATGTCCAATGAAGGAGCAATAAACTTAGAGCTTGGGCACATACAATACAATAATCTCCTCAGGTGTACTCCCAATAGTGCAAACAAATGTGCACTAATAGCTTCCTCCTTAACAGACAAGATTGTATTGTAATATAAAATTAATGCGTGATATCACCATGCCTCGTCCACTCAATAGCCAAGTCACGTTAAGCGAAAAATCACCACATTAACCTATCATCCAGGTCTACATGATATATAGGATACACCTTATGTGTTAGATATTAATAAATAAAGAACAAAAGGTTTAATATCAATACAGATCAGTAAAGCAAGTACGACTAAAACCAATGTGACAAAATATATAAAATTTAATGAGGACGCATAGCTCTAATAACATGGTCCGCGAATTCGTCAGCAACCATGCAGTAGAACATACGCGCATTCGTAAAGGGTAAATTAAAAGGATGACATTAGACGAACAACTATGAGGCCCGCGAATTCGTCTGCAACCTCACAGCGTTCTACATGGCCCTTAAGAGAATATTAATATGCGAGAAACGGGAGTCGGAACATAGATTGAGTGGTCAATCGGGTGTCCGAAAAACAGAAGAACCAAGTGAGGCTGCAAGGGCTTCTTATAGGCATGTCCCTTGGAGTCCCCACCTAATCAATTAAAATGATTAGTATAATTGTTAATAGGGAGCGCTGAATAATATTATATAAGATTAATATTGAAATATAATTTGTAGTGGGGGTGAGAAGGGTATTCTCTAATATGATTGGTGTTAGTCGTATTGCATCACTATTTCTTATTTCGTTTATTGTAACAAAATCCAATATTAATATATTACAACCAATACTGGTAGATAAAAAGAACATTGATACACTTGTTCTAGCATGTTGCTCTTTGCATCATTTTTAAAGAAAAAAAATCAAATAATTATATAACAAATGACTTAGTACTGAATTAGTAGACTGAATTAGTTGACACTGAAAATTTAGAAAATGGAATATTCAGAGCTTTCCCTACTTAAAACTATGCGATGGCATATAGATCTATATTCCATACATAATGAAATGAAAGAAGTTTGGCAACGTTTTAAATATTTAAAAATATTGAACGTGCTCAATCGTGACATCAAAAATCAGTTAATTCGAATCGTGTTGTACCCTTGTAGGTATAATACTTTCTTAATTTGTGATCAAAATACTGTCATCATTAATCGTTATCAAATTATGAATTATAAATAAGAATAAATATTAATTAATACCTATATCATATTTTTATTCAATTAATCACTTACCTACTTCGACTATGAAACACAATTTATTGTCTCATCCACCAAATAATAGTGGTTTAGCTCAAAAATTATAATAATAATTAAAAATAATTAAAGTTGTGTTATAATAATGCTCAAAACTAATGAATTAAAGTTATTAATTTCCCAAATCCTCCAGAAATAAATATTTTTGTTATTATTCTTAGATTGTCATACATTATTTATTGATTCAATTTTATTGTATTCATTTTTATTACGTCATTCATATAACAAATAATAAAATTTAATTTGTGTATTTTATTATTTTTTTATATTTCCCTACTGATTATAGTAAATTTTTATCAAAATATAATATTATTTTTACTTAACTCTTTGTAGCACAACATATATTGCCACCGGAAGAAGAAACTCAAGCTAGTCTTGGTAAGTAATTCTCACCATAATTTATAAGAAAAATCCATTAAATCTAATTTAACATATGAAGGTAAATATTTAGTTTTATTGTAAATACAATTATAATAACAATATTAATAATTATTTAATTCTCAAGTTAAGAATTTAAAATTTACAACAACCTAATAAAATATAATAAATAATAAGTTATATAGAATATTTTTGATAATGGTGATTAGTGTCTAGATTAAGTACACGATGAATAGTTAGTTGTATAACCATGAGTAGGATGATCAATTTTTAGAATATGTCCAGCATAGCTAAGAAATTTGTGCTGAACTCGTTAAAGCATAATTGAATTATGTGCCGTGTGAGGGTCTCAAATTACTGAGCTATACTTTAGTAGAAGTCTAACAAGTGAACAATACAAAACTTTCAAAGGAGACTAAATTAAACTCAGCAGTTACCCGTTTAATAAAACCTAAGGTTTTAGGGCTTTACAGCAAATATTTTTGATATGCAAATTAGGACTAATTGTAGGACTAAAAACAAACCTAGGTCATTTACAGACTTGTCAAGTGATTATAAAGTTGATCCATTATTAACATAATTAAATTTAATAGGGAGTCTTTACGTGTAAATATCATAGTGACATTTAGCTACATTAAATTCCAATACCAAATTATTGGCCCAAAAAACTAATTTATTTAAATCATTTTGTAGAATATGGCATTCGCTTAATGAATCTACACGATAAAATAATTTAATGTCATCCGCAAACGCTAAGAGGTGGACACGCTGTAAAACTAGATTAGCACTTTTAATAAACAAAGAAAAAAGTAGTTCAATGAAGGAACAAAACCCGGATAAAAGCTGTTCACCAAAAACAGTTCCTATCAAAACAGTCAAAAGAGCCTGGTGGTCAACACGATCAAAAACCTTAGGAAAATCCGTGTAAACAACGTCTACTTGAGAGTGAACATTAAACGCATTAAATATAAAATATGTGGTTACATAAAATTGCATTACACGTTGTTGTTGAACGACATGGCTTAAATCCGTGCTGTTCCTCCATAATAATAGGATTTACAATATAACGGATATTATTAAATATAACAGATTCAAATAATTTTGAAATATAGGAGAGAATAGATATTTGCCTATAGTTATTGACCTGTGGATATCTCCGGACTTGAAGACTGGGGTAACGGAACAAAGTTTCCATAGATCAGCGAAGATTCCTTCATCTAAAGAAAGACGGAAGTGAAGCCATAAAGGGATATATATATATATATATAACATACCTAACTTTATATAAATAGAAACTAGATAGCCCGTCAGGTCCTACAGACTTAATATTTCGCAATGAGGACAGACCATCGAGAATATCAGGGGGTGAAAATAACAATTACTAGGCAAATCAAATTGCAGAATATTAAGACCAGATAAATCAAGATTCTTTTGTTTCGGGGAGTATACGGAATAAAAGAATGTTCAGAATAAATTAGCAGACTGCTGTTCATTTGAACTAGAAGCGTTCTCATAGTAAACAATTTTGGAAATATTTCTAAAAGAACGGTGATTTCTAATAAACTTCCAAAACTTTTTTGGCTCACTGAGGAGTGATTTTTTGAAATCTATACCAATACGTCTGGAGCACATATTGACCTCAATTTACAACGAGCACGTAGAAATAAAAACTCTCTATAATGAATTAAGTTATTTGTAGACTTGTAAAGAAAATGAGCTTTTTTTTTGGAAATTTAGGTCAAGGCAGGAAAAAGTAGATTCCCAGTCGAAAAATGATAGATAATCATTAATTTCATTGTACTGGCCTATGTTAAATTGATAAAAATCATCAATATCTTCAAAAGGTTAGCAAAATATTAAAATTAATGTTTATAGCTGGATGATAGGGATCTAATGAGACAAGATGCTCAGTAGCAGATTCAATTAATATATAATTGAGATTAGAAAAAACTAAATCTAAGAGTGAATCACGGCAGTTTGTATCATTATTACAATGGATACTGGAAGAAGTCGTAAAAAGCAAATCCTTCGGGAACACATGGAATTCGGAATATATATATATATATATTATATATATATATATATATACGGGTATATATATTTCTAATAAATATGTAATTTTTTCTTTAATTAAACTATGCAGTTTAAAAAATTGTTTAATTTTATCTGCACAAATAAAATATTATCATTTAATTTTCAAATAATATAATCATTACCCGATTATAAAGTAAAACCAAAAATAATAATTAATTTAAGTTTATATAATGAACAATATTATACCAACTAAATGTTATAATAATACTTTATAATACATTTTATCTACATTACTTGTCTATATTACAAAGATATGGATTTAATTATTTTATTTTTAGATTTATTTATTCTTTAATTCAATCGGTTATACTCATTCATTGCGTAACCATTTTTTGACACATTCATTTTTTTTTAAAAAGAAACTAATATTAGTATATTTGAATAGATGCTAGGTTATTGAGAGATGAAGGTTAGTAAAAAAATTTTATTGACAATATATTTACATAATTTTTCGAAAAATAAATAATAAATAATATATAATAAAATGAATATAATAATTAGCTTAAATGTTAATATGATAGCTTTATATTTATGTTTGGAATGATATTAATTCGGTTAATATAATGGTTAATATTATTAAATATATTCATCTTAGTATTTTTACATGAGATAAAGTTATTTGTTCAAAGAATAATGACTATTACAAAAAATGCTTTAGCCATATAAAAGTATTTTTTGTTGAGAAAAAAACTGATACTGGTAAGTACAAGGACACACATGTGAAATATATATGTTGTATTTTGATTAAAATTTGAAAAACAATGATTAATCATCGCATTAAAAAAAAAAAAAAAAAATATTCTGAGCATAGTTTAGTTATATTTTAAGTTGATTAGAAATTTGTATTCATTAGCATTCCTAAATATTTATTACAAAACATAATTATTTTAATTTAAATAAAAAAATAAGAGTTCTAAAATAATATGACGTATGTAAAATGCCTATATGAACACCCAATACAATTTTCAAGTCTCTAAGGTAAATTCAATATTGTTATCGTAATATATGAGTATAATAAATAAAATACGTCAAAATTTAATTTTCCATAAATATTGCCGAATTTTTATCTACAATTTTTGGATTCATGTTGGGTAATTTCAATTTTAGATTCTGAGCGAAGCGAAGAATGTATTGGTATTACAATGATGTGTGTCTTTTTTTTTTTTTAATTATGAAGACACTGTTACTATCTGAAATAATGCTCCGATTATCATGAATAGCATATGTTTCCGGTAGCAAAGTGGATGTAGTTGGTACTTTATTTAGGTCATTTTTCGATTTTCTCAAAATTGACCCTAAGCGGTAGAAAAAACGACCAAAAAATGACGAAAAAACGGCATTTTTCAAATTTTGACGAATTCGATTTCAATATTTCACGATAACTCGGGCAATTTTGAAGTTAGAGACTTTTTTTTTGGAGTTCATATAGGTACTATGGATATGTGATAAAATTTTGGAACCGTTACGTTCATTTTTCTACAAAATATAGGACTTTGAATATTTCGTAAAATTCTCGTTTTTTTGTATATAATGTTTGATAAAATTAGCAATATTTGGTATTAAGGTCTGAAAATTTTACTGAAGTATATTTATATATTAATTAACATTAATTCAAAATATTAGAAAAATCCCTAGTCTCAATTTTTTTTTATAGCTGTTTAAAGTTGATATTTTTAGTTTAAACGAAAATATTATGAAAAAATGACGAGAAATTGGCATTCACAAAAACGTGGCTGGCTCTATGTGAGACGCGTGTGATGTAGTCGGCGAAATATTCTCGAACGCTATCTCGGTGTTGAGCACCGTCGTCAGGCATCGACAGCGGATGGGTGACCGCCGTTTTTTTTTTCGTTTTTTTTTTCGTTTTTTTTTTTCTATGTCTGAATCATCATATTAAAACATTAGAAAAATCCATGGTCACATTTTTTTTTTATAGCTGTTTAAAATGTATTTTTTTATTTTTTTGTTTTTATGACTGAAGACACTTGTACTACTCGAAATAATGGTCCGATTTTCACGAATAGGATATGTTTCCGGTACGAAAGTTGATGTTCTTGGTACTTAATTTAGGTCATTTTTCGAATTTCTCAAAATTGATCCTATGCGTTAGAATAAACGATGAAAAAATGACGAAAAAACGGCATTATATTAATCAATACCTAAATTATTATCTGACTGAACTTCACTCAGAATCGTTTTTTCGAATGCAATGCTTTAACATTGCATTTAAATTATAATTATAATTAAATACTATGATATGCATACCTATATCTCTGCGGCAGGAGTATCAGATCTTTTTTTTTTAAAATTATAAAATGTAAGTACCTACCATAATAAAGTATCAACTAGACGTGGTATTCTACAAGAAAATATATTCCCAAAATTGTAATATTCAAATCATTTCTACTATCCAAGAATTTGTCTTAGCAGTTTTAAAAACTTAATAATTACACATAATGATAAAATTTAATATTTGGAAGGTAATAAAAAAAATTGTTACTTGCAATTTACAATATTTTACAGAACCAAATACAGCAAAATATGTGATTTGTTGACTACACTTTTGTAGGGAGGTTTAAGAGAAGTATGTAGTCAGATATAGTCATTTAGGCGACAAAGGATTTTATGAGCATTTATATAGAACTTAGAGACTTGAAAATTATATAGGATGTTCATTTATGTACTATATGTGTGATAAAATTTTGCGTTTTAAATATTTAATAAAAAAAGTCTATATTTTAAAAAAATACCTACATTATAATCTGACTGAACTTTGCTCAGAATCGTTTTTTCGAATGCAATGGTTTTTCATTGCATTCAAATTCTAATAAAAATTAACCGCTATGATTGCATACCTATATCCTATGCGGCAGTAGTATCAGTTCTTCTTTTTTATTTTTACTATAGAGAATTTATTTAAAATTGCTTTGATCAAGATTCATATTTTTTTGTTGGAGTTATTGACTCTAAGATATCATGTTTATCCATTCCTTCTTTTATTTAAAAATATAACACTTATAAATATTTATAAGCTTAATTACTCTGGTAATTTATTCAGTTATTGAAATATATTTACACTAGTAATCAAATACGCACATTAATTTTTATTTTATTATAGTTTTGTAATAAAGTACCTTATATTTATTATATTTATTTTAAGTGATCGGGTATTTAGGTAAGTGAGTTTTTTTTCAATCGGTTATGTTTATGTTAGGGTGACCATATTAAAAAAAATTAATTTTAAGACAAAAAAGGTATTCATAATAATTTTCAAATAATAAGTAGGTACCTATTTATTATATATATATATATATATATATATATATATATATTTAAAAAAAAAATTAAAAAAATAAAAATTTTAAATCATTAAAGATTAAAATTAAACACATAAAAACATTATTTTGAAAAACATATGGTCGGTAAATATAAATATACGCACTTACAGTTTACGTCGCCGACAACAATGTAATGCAACAATAATAATTGAAAAAACAAAAATAAATTGAAATGTACTCGTATTTATTCTTATAATATTTTATTCAATAACGTAATTTCAAAAGTTTAAAAAATTATAAATTAATAATAACGCAATCAACTGGATTAATATGGACGGACTTTAAATTACGGGGGAAAAAGCATCCTGTGTGAAGTTTCAAGTTTGTCAGGACAACAGGACACAAAGTCGAAGTAAAAGACAATCCTGTATAAAACAGGACGTATGGTCACCCTAGTTTTATATAATATCTATTTTTTGTTACTAAAACAATTAATTAATTTAAACTTTTAACAATGATAGTAGCTGTATTTTTTAAATTAAATAATTTATGATCCCATGTTAAAACAGTATTACTTTTATACGAATGTTATCACTGTTAATTTATCCTATGCTAGATGATATACTAAGGTACATAATTAATTATTGCAAAATTGTATATATAAAGTGTACACGTTTTCATATCTGTATTTTTATACATATTTTACAATGTTTCAACATGTCAAACAAGTTCACTTATTTTAATTATAAACTTAGAAATATTATTAATAAAAAAACATTATTGTAAAATATAATTATTTCATTTTGTTCTTATTATTCATATTCAGGTAATATGATGAGTAAGTTTTTTTAGTAATTACAAATTATTTTATATTTTATTTTGTGTAACAAAGAATATGTAATGACATATTAATTAATGATTTTTTAATATTGGGTGGAGATATAACTTACGATTATTTTTTTTATTACGAGCTTCATATTACTATGGTATAAAATAATTATAAGAGAGAATAAAAGAAAAATCCAACTGGTTAATGCATGCTGTGCAGAATAAATGATGACTGTGTTTTATTTATATAGATGCAGTTATTAATGTCATGCATTCGAATAATGATGCTAATAAAAGTTTAGTCATATATACAGTTTGATTATAAATTTATTGATTAAAATTTTCAGTATATATTTTATAAAGAATATATTCATTTAAATTTAAATATTAATGTAAGAATTCCCAAATTTAATCCCGTGTAAAAATTTAAGAGCATTTAATAAAAAATGTTTAATAAATAAGTTTAATATTTCTAGAATTATTGTAAAATTTGTCTAATAAAATTAGTCAAAATTAGAGTTTCCATAAATTGGTATAACTATTTTTTTTGGTTTTTTTTTTTTTATATTTTTCTAAACAAAGTCAGTAAAATGATAGCTTACTTAAATAGTTCTTTTATTTTTGGAATTATTATATTAAGTTTAAGATATTCAATTTTTTTCAATAGGATGTTACGGCGGTATGTACTACTTATTTTATTATGATTATCAAAATTATATACAATAAAACAAAATTTCAACCTACCTACTTGTAATTTGTACATTTGTACATTTGGGCGGTTTAAAATACATTCATATCATGCACAAACATGACATTAATTTTTTATTACATTTTTTCAGTAGTCGTAAACTCATAATTTTTTACATTTATCCATCTGCGGGTTCTATACATTTTTAATATGTGAATATAACATTTAGATACTATACACATACTCGTATTATAACAATAATATATTTTTCATCATGTACGTATTACGTTTTTTACTTTTTTACTTATTTTTGTGAGTTATTCATTAATGATATTGCAACGTTCGCCCTTGAAAGCTTCGAAGCCCATTAGTGGTTATTGCCATATGTGCAAATACATTTTTATTATTTTTATTTTATTTTATTTGAATAATTGTCCGGGCGCCATAAATGTAAAAAATGGATTAATCTATCATGTAATTTCATAAGCACAAGCACATATATAATAATAATTTTAATACATTTTATTTAACAATTTATTACAATACAAATTACTTTTTTATAGTTTTTCTTTTTAATAATTCTTATACATTTTAATAATTTCATTCCACATAATTGATTTTATTTCTTAACTCTTAAACTCATTTCTTACTGTATGTGATTTTAATGTTTATGGTCGAGGTTGTTTCTGTAGCTTCATATTATTGTGGCTGGGATGTCTGATTGTTTGTGTCGGCCATTTGCGTTAAACACGGCCGACACCGGAGCCCGTTCGCAAACTCCATATTTATTATATTTGCTCACAATTGAATACGGAAATAATACCTTTTAACTGTGATTCTTTGTAAATAAATAAAAAAAACTACTACTTATAATTTTATGTAACACTTCATTCACAATTTTCTTATTAAAAAAAAAACCACACACTCATTCGTTTTTCTTCTTTTTTTCGCTTCTCTAAAGTTACAATGCACGAGGTACGAACATGACCGACAGGCTTACCCACTCACCAAAACCATATTATTCTCTTTTCTCTTATTATCAATATTATCTTTCTTAAATTTTTTTTTCTTTTTCTTTTAATCCTTGCTATTGCTGGAACGCCTCAATATATTACAACATTTACAAATATACATTCTGAAGATAAAAATAATATGATAATTGGTATATTGTAAATGCCAATTTTAAAATTGTGAATAATTTTCGAACAATATAACTCAAAAGTATTAAAATGGAAAAAATGAAATGTCCATAAAATATTTACTAGGTACTAAAAAAATAATACGTATATTACATTACTAAAATAGATATTGCTTGGTTGAGACGAATGTATAATAGTAAGTTACTATAATCATTTTAATTTGGTATAATTTTATGTAATTTAACTAGTTTAATGACAATTATAAACCCAAAACTTAGCACATAAATATAAATAATATATAATTATTATATTATGAATGACTAATAAACAATAATTATTGTAGTATACAATGACAAAATTCACTATCACAATACCTTCCTAAATGTGGCAAGTAATTTTGTTTATTGGCAGATAGAATGAGTATATCCACTGGAATGAAACAATTATATAGTCATTGCTTTACTCGATACAACATAAGTACAAAGTTTTATCATATTGTATCGTAGATGAAATTAATCCAATCTCCGGATGAATATTTGGAGACTACCTAAAAGGATTTATACCAAACAGATCTACTATCGACCAAATATTTATTATAAGGCAAATATTAAAAAAAATGTGGGAATATGAAAAGGATTTTTATACATTGTTGTATAGAATCTAAAATATATTGTCGATTTATAATTTATCTATTTGTGTATACGTATGTATTTAATGTTAACTTGTTTCTGTTTTTAAAATGTATGCTATATTATACGATAAATTATTTATTTTAGATGATATACTAAGTTGTGAATCGTACTTGTCGTATGCTCTAAGGACAATAAGGAATGGTAAGATAGGGATGTAAATATTTAAGTATAATTATAATAGGTAGATACTAGAGCTCTGCACGGTCCGTTATGGACCGGTCCAATTCGGATTACCTAATACCTAACCTAACCGGTCTTTTCGGTCTTTTTATTTCATAATTAACAGTGGTCCGTTCTATTTTGGTCCGATTTTTAAACATAAAAGTCTTTTTTTTTGTAGCCTATTAGAAAATATTTAGTCTGGTCCATCCACTAGAGATTATTATCCTTATTTGGACCGGACCGGATTTAATGGGTCCGATGAAAAATTTTGAATTTAATATTGGTTTCGTTTGGCTTAGGTCATATTACGTAGAGTTAAGCCGGGACCGGAATACGAGTACCTACATCAAATTTCTATTATACTTTCATTTAAATTTATCCGTTTTATATTTTTATATAATATTAAAATTAAACATTGATTATTAATTTGTTGGTGCGAACCCGTTTGGTAGATGTGAAAAATCCATAATCACCGGCATCAACATATTGTGTGTCCAGGGAATGAAAATATACTTGACATACAAGTGCCATTGTGAATAATAAATTTACTATATTTAGTCTTCTACGATTAGAAAAATAAGCAATAATAGGTAAAAATATATTTAATCAATAAAACAACAAATTATAATAATTCATAAATATATTCTGATGTAATAGACCTAATCAGTAATAATTTAAATTATCTGTCCGGTCTCGGTATTTTTTTAAGGAATTTTAAATTATAGGTTCGGTCTCGGTCATTTTTTAAGTAATTTTAAATTATAGGTAATATTTCATTATTTATTTAATCGGTCCGTCCGGTCCTGGTTCTAATTTTACTTAACAGGTCCGGTCCGGTCCGTGAAAATACGGACCGTGCAGAGCTCTAGTAGATACCTATTTTAAATAAGATGTTAGTGATAATATAATACATAGTAAAAATAATATGACTAAAATATAAAATAATTATACCAAAATTTCATCTCGTTCGTAAAACATCTATATTATGAATAATTAATATAATTTTCAAATAACTATAATGTTCAATATTTTATAAGTTATCAAGAAATAAATCAAATTAAGTTAAATTAATGAAATTGTTTAGTATTTATATAATGTATAAATATAAATATCGTATGTATATAAATGTGATATTAACACAGTATGTACTAAATAGATAATAAATATACTAAATAGTGTACTAATTCTACACTAAAAACTTTTCCCATTTTTGTGATCATACCATTTTATATCTGTCTCAAAAAATTACCATTAATTTCTTTTTCCTTGTGATAATTTTATATATAAAAATCATACACATTTTTTTTGACACTACAATTAATAATTATTAACAACAGAAGATCCGATACTCCTGCCGCAGGGATAAAGGTGTGCAAATCATAGTGTTTCATTTTCTAACGAAATTTAGTCTGATAATACAGGTATTGAATTAAATTTTGACATTTTTATTAAATAATTAAAACGCAAAATTGTATGACACATATAGTCAGTGGCCTATTAAGGATTTTGGCAATTATTATTACTTATTAGGCGTCTTACCAAATAATGTTTACACAGACACGTACACGCATATCAATAATGTATCATATACAATAATCTATACCATAGTCTATAATATATTTTAATACAAGTAGTAAGTATATTTATAACAAATAAAGGGAAATATGTTGGTATAAATAAGATAAATCCAAAATAATATCCATGTAATGTTAACAGTGATTGTACGTATATATGCTCTTATTTGTAATTAGTATATTAATATTATTTGTTAATTAATTTACCTGCAGTTTGCTAAAATTTGTGTGTCGTTTTGATTAGTTTTACGCAGAAGTTTCTAGGTTTTTTACTTGTGTTATAATATAAAGATTGCTTTTGGCATCGGATGACTTAATAATTGGTACGTTAACAGTTTATCTTTTATAAATTTATTAGAGTGCCAGGGATCAGATGTTTCTCTGGATACTTTAAATGCCAGTGTTCGTCGTTCCTGAATTTTACTTATTTACATTACTTATTTATTACTGCTGATACTCCATTATTACACCTGTTGTTAATAAACAGTCACTATGCCTTTGAAAATTGATACTCCGCTTAAAACTATATCAAAAAATGCTAGTAAAAAAGTTAATCGTCTTAACCATCCCTAGTTACCTAGTTTTTTTCTTTTATAATTCGTTTCTAGTTTCTATATTTTTTTTTTTTTCTGTTTTGTGAATTATTTAAATTCACTGGTCCTTCGATCGTCGTATTAGTTACAATAATAATAATAAATTAATAAAATAATAATTATGTAGTTAGTAACATGTAATTTTTTTTAGGAAAAATACCTATACCTAAAGCAAGTATACCAAGTATATACGATGTCCCGCCCGACTTTAATCCCTTTATCAGTAAGGAAAATATCATTTATTATAGTAATTATATGCCTTTTTATAACTACGACAATTTTATATACTTAGATAGTCACAAAATCTGATATATTATAATATTTTTCGAACAGTTCATAAAAACTTTGTAAATAAATGTTTTAATAATTATTGGTAAAAAAAAACATTTCGGAATGCTTAATATTAATTTTACAATATAGATAGGAATATCCTTTCTTGTTCATTGAATGTACTCCATATCCATTCTCATCCAGTTTCCTTATTGAGGTGTACTCTTTGTACTATTATAATATATTCATATGTTGATTATCTCTCCATAGTACAATGAATTCTGTTAACGGTTGATCCTTGTACTATATGTAAAAATAATGACACTAAAATAAATTTGGAAACTGCTAAAAAATAGTAATTATTTCAATTTTCATTCATATACTTTTTGTTGTACTCATACAAAAATTAGGATTTATGAGAGCATTTTCATAATAAAACTATAATACATTTTCAATAAAATAATTTTGATTAAAAAAAAAATTCCAATTCCTTTCTAATTTTATGAACATACAATTATATCTTCAAATACTTTTAACTCCATCTCGAAACAAATACGTACTACCATGGTTTTATGTATTTGTATTATTCACTGGACTTTCATGATGAACACATAACAATTTAATGCTATGGATATTCAGGTACATGATTGTTGAACTACTAAATACTTAATATTTTAAAAAATTGTATTTATGAATTATTAGCACAATCAATAAAACTATATCTATAAAAAGAGGATTCGGTAGAAAATAGACATACAATTATAGAAAAAATTTTAAATCCAGTATGAAACTGAAATGGGCACCTCTGTACATGATAGTTGTGGGATTAATATGTTGATTACTTATTCATTGTCCAATACATCTAGGTAACGGTAGATACTTGTACTTTGTATTTGTAATACCTATAATATGTAAAAATATAACACATGCGTGTTGAATGCCGTACAAATCTCGAACTATCCATTTTAAAATTTATAGCATCTTGAACCGCAACAAACTTTGAATTATAAATTATTGTATCATTCAAACCAGAATTTTATAAAATTTGCCTAGAACTTAGCTGAATCAAACATTTGGTTCATTATATTATTCTTTCATAATCAACCATGTAAACAAGCTTATAATTTTATTTTATTTATTTTTTTGTAGATATTACTAGTAAGTAACATTTTAATGTCATGTATTATTATAATATATTTATTTTTCTTTATTACAATAATGATAATTAATTCAACCATTCTTATGAATTATTATTATTAATATAATATAATTATATTTTTCATAATATTTTTAATAATAAATTTAATATTTATCATATTATATATCATACTAATATTCAATTTATTTTTATTTTTAACAGCCTTTAATATAAGGGTAGTAGGATTATCAGAAGATGATAGAGATGCGTGTGTATTTATGTTTGCCCTGGTTAATAGTAAGAATTCTATTGAATTTACTAAACAGTAATAAAACAAATTATTTAATGAGAAATACATATCACTGTTTCAATATTTTTTTGTCCATTATAGGAAGAGACTAAGTATTATGTTTAACTTATTTCATTAAAATGCTTAAGAAAACATAAAATTATATAATATACTTCTTTAAATCAATTAATAATTATTTAATATTATTTTAAAAAAAATTGTAATATTTACAGATATAATTATTATTTATATTTTACATTTTACATAATTAATTAATTAATTAATTCCACTTATTATATTATATATTTTTTTTAAGTGAAAAAAATGAAATGTAAGAAAATTGGATGTCAACATATTATTATGAAGATTAATAACAGTGATTTCATTGTAAATCGTACCCAATTAAGTAAATTGTAATTTCTATATATGTATGTGTAATGTTGTGCGTAATACATAAGACATAATTATATTAATATTTAATGTTCCAAATATTATTTATTTCATTTATAATTTATAAAATATATTATACTCCTATTATAATAGATATAAAAAATTATATAAAATTTGAAATAAAATACATTATCCAATATTAATTTTTTTAAAGGATATAATTTATATCATATATTTGGTGTGATTTATGTTTGGTTTAAATTGTCTAGTAAATATACCTGTAGATTTATTGTACGAGTATAACATGGAATCGTTTAAAATGTATAACATATAAGTATGCATTTTAGTAATTCTATTTAAAAAATTAAAACTTATTCACAATTTAAGTTGTTAAAGGAAATGTTCAGTCGTGATAAAACTTCGACGATGCCCTTCTAATCTAAACAAATCGTGCCTATACCTAAATTTTATACCGTATTACTAAGGTGAGTAGATATTATACAGAAAAAAAAAATAAGCAAGAGAAGGGATACTGGTGTGGAAAGGATACAGGTGTGAAGATGAAGTGTGTAATTTTGATTACAATTTGAATGCAATGATAGTGCAATTAGTTCATCAGATAATACGTGTACCGATTAAATTTTTTACATTTATCAGTCTCTACGTTAAATATAAATTATATTACTAAGATTTCAATTTTAAACACTTATAAAAAAAATTGAGAATTGATATTTTGGAAATTCGTTAAGATATAATATGTCAGTATGCTTCTATGTTCTATAAAATATTCGAAAATTATCCAAATTTTTTGCTTTTCTATTAATTTTTATTGTAAAACTTTTGTGAAATAATAAGAAGAATATCCGTATGAAATCTAAGATTATAGTTTAAACCAAAAATATCAACTATAACATCTATATAAAAAAAAAAAAAAAAAAAAAAATGAGATACTTGGAAATTTTTTAATATTTTGATATAATGTTAAGTAATATATAAGTACACTTCAGTTAAATTTTCAGACCAAATGGCAAACCGACAAATTGCCAATTTTATCAAACATTATATAAATAAAGACGAGAATTTTAGGAAATATTCAAATTCCTATATTTTGTAGTAAAATTAACGTAACGATCCCAAGAGTTTACCAATGTTATACCATTGTTATTGTTCGGGCCGAGAGCGTAACAGCTTTATAGTACGCTCACCCAGGTTATGTGTGTGTGTAACTTAAGACTATTGTAAAAAATGGTAACGGTAATTAAATAATTAAATAATGGTACACGAAATCGGTACTAGTGTTGCTGTATAATAATAAAATAACAATAATAATACTAATAATAAAAAATAAATAAAGTATAAATCACAGCAACACTCAAGCATAAAAATATGACACGAAAATTTAGCCCTTTTAGCTTAACAATAATGATATAATAATAAAAAAAACTCACAATAATACCGTTGGTGTGAAGACTGGCCAGCTGCACACCTGTACCTAAATCTAAATAAATATAAAAATCACACGCACACACACTAAAATTGACAATAATAAAAAATACAATATAATATAATGAAGTTTCACAAATATTGTGGCGATTGGCGGCTTGGCGCACACAGGACACAGCACTCTGTTCACATAACAAAAACAATATATTAATTAAATTTAATCGGCGATTAGCGCACGATTGACACTCCGTTACGAGTTACAATAAAATAAAGATACATAGAAAAAAATACACAAAAAATTAAATATAATAATTGATTTAATAACTCACGGAACATTTTATATGAAATACGATGGTCTAAATCGCACGGCGGACGGAGTTAGACAGAAAGTACAAAACAATAATTCACGGACACTAGACATTTTATTATATAATACACGATAACACAAATTAAAATTAAACTTAAAGCTAGGTGTGTTGTGTAATGTGCGTGTGTGTGTGAAAAAACACAGTAAACGAAAATTATAATCTGACTGAACTTCGCTCAGAATCGTTTTTTCGAATGCAATGGTTTATCATTGCATTCAAATTCTAATTAAAATTAAACGCTATGATTCGCACACCTGTATCCTGTGCGGCAGGAGTATCAGCTCATCTTTTTTTATTGTTTGAACTCCCCTTTCTGCCAAGGAATTAGATTCCGGATTATATGGTGGTGAATGCTTTAATTCAGTAATATTTGTGTCACAAAAATTTTAAATTCTCTAGACGCAAAAGGTGGTCCACGACACTTCACTTTTTAACTTTTCTGGTATAATACTCTATTGCCTAAAATTAAACACCCACTTTCCATTGATATAATTGTTCGTCTATGATAATATGGCTCCACATTTTTTGATAACGAAATTTTTCCCAACCACCCCAACTTTACCTGTTGGCACACTATACTTAATATTTCATCAACCTTTGTTTCTATACCTATGGTTTTTGATGTTAATGGTAATTGATCTATTAATAAAATCGTGCTGAATTCCTCATTTATATTTTCCATTATAGGTAAACGCGATAATGCATCTGCATTACTACCTAATATTTGTTTCCTTCTTATATTGAATTTCATAATTATATCCCGACAATATTATAGCACATCTCTGTAATTTTACGGAAGCATAAATCGGAAATTTTTTAATAATTGAATAATGTTTTTAACGGTAAACGATTCGTTATTAAAATAAATTTACGCCTAAAGATATATTTATGAAATTTTTTTATACCGAAAATGATCGCCAACGCTTCTCGATTAATCTGTGAGTAATTTTTCTCTGCTGTCGACTACGTACACGATGCGAATAAAATAGGTTTTTTCTAATTATTTATTATATGACTCAATCCTGCTCCGTCAATAAAACCTGGTTTGAGCAAAGTTACGTTTATCGACGGCGGCGATGATCGGTGAACCACCGCTACCGCCGCCTGCTCGTTAGTCGTCGTACGGTATTCGAACCCGAGCTTTTACGATCCGTGCGATTGATATAATATTATTTAATATTATTTGTATTATGTTCATTTGAACTCTTAATGTTTTATTTAAAACATTATATATTAATTGTATTAATATACTAGTAGTATTTACTACTGATTACAATAATATTTGTTAAATTATTTAATTTAATAAACTTGATATATATATATTTATATATATATCCTTTTCAATTGTGTTGTGCGTCGTGATTTGAGCTCGGTCACCTTACGTCCGCAACAGACATTTGTACAAGAAATCAAGAGCTTCCTTACGTCGTCGGTACTATGTGTGTGTGTGTGTGTGTGTTAGCGCGCGACAATTTACACTCTCGTTAGTCGTTACGTTACACGATATTAAAATTGTATGTTACAATTATAATTTATTTTATTCATTTATTAAATTTATTTATCTTATTATTATAGATTATAGGTAGCACTGCGTATTATTAAATTTACTTGATAAAGTCCCGTGCCAATGCGACAAACAAAATATATACGAAACCTTGCGGAAAAATCTCTCACGCCTTATAAAATAGTTAGGTTTAGATTTTTGTTTTTTTATTTAAAAAATAAAGACTTCCTACAGAAAGACCTATTTTCAAAAATTTAAATTACAATAGCGGTGATAAACCTAATTATTTAAAATTTTACGATTTTTTAAGGTCTCGTTTTAATATTATATTAAAAAAAACAATAATCAGACTTAAATCCGCCCTCTAAGAGCCAAGAGGTGTTTCTCTTTTAGATAGAAACAATATATACGTACAAAACTAAAAATCTAACCATTTTATAAGGAGTGAAAGTTTTTTTGTGTTTGTAATATAAATCCGGCCTATAATATTATACAAAACAATATTTTAAAAACTTGAAGAGAAAAAAATTGTAAATACAGTTTTGACGTAGTTCATTACGTCAACATGTACCTATTTATTTATTTATTTTTTTTTTTGTCGAAGAAATATAATATAATAATATTATTATAAATCGTTAATTTTACATATTTCATTAAAGAATGACATAATAAAGTTTTACATCAAGAAACAGTATATAAATTATGTAATTATTTATTTGTTTTATCGTTTAAACCGCACTAATCTCACTTTTTTTTATTAACTTTTCTGTGATTTGGTCATTCTTACTATAATAATACCATTATGATGATAATATATCGGGTATTTCACTATAATGTGTATTTGATAATCTATATTTTTTCATAATTCACCTATATATGGATAGAAAATTAGATGTTAATAATTCTTGAAAATCATTTTTCACTTCTCTCAAAAATTATTTTAGGCATGAGGAAAGCTGCTGAATACCGAATAAAAAAACAGTCAAAATTGTCAAAAATAACACTTTCACTAAATCTATTATAGTTATGTAGCTGTAATTCCATAAGTAATGTTACCTACTAAAAAATCTTTACGTAAATGATGCAATTACTTGATTGTTGCGATTCACGAATCATCGCGATAAGGAATATATTGATAATATTATGAACAGTATATATTATATAAATTATATAAAGTAATGCTCCGTCTTTTGGTTTTTAATTCAGAAGAAAAACAAAATATTAACTTAAAAATAAAACATGTTGACAAGTTAAGTGCAAGCTTAAGCACTATCAATTATTCATGCTAATCAATTTATAAAGTGCCACTACAATCTTAGATTTTAGATACCTACGCAAATGTATACCATATGTCCATATGCGATCCAAATGAGGTCACTGATTTATCATAAAAATTTAAAACTATCCTATGTTAACCTGTATCCTTTCCACAGCAATATCAATTCTTTTTGATAAAAAATACTGTTTATTATTTAAGATAACTCGACCACTTTTTGCGGTTGAATCATATATGAATTATAAAACACATGTAATCGATATAGAATCCGAATAAGAATAAATGTAACGATTCAAAAATCTTATCACGTACATATAGTACCTATTTAAATGAGGGACTGGAACCTTAATGCTTTTATCGGTTCCGGTATCGGTACGGTTTTGCATAAAGTACAATAAAATGTTTCGATTTTGGTAACTGTTAATACTGGTTTTATTGGTTCCTATTTTTATTTTAGTATACAAAAAAAAATTAAATTAAATTAAATAAAAAATAAATACAATATAAATACAAATATATTTAAATTTGAAGAAATGTATGTATAATTTTGGATAGTAGTAGTTAAAAATACTTTTCCATATATTGTAGTTTATGAAGTTCAATTTTTATATCTGTTTCTTTAAAGAATTTAAAAATTAATTATACCTTAAAATAGTTAAAATCCTTATTCTTATTAATTTAAAAAATTATAGTTCTTTATAAATTCCGATTATATTACATTACTAATATTCAACATTACATTAATATCGACCCGGTATTAACTTAATTTAAAAATAAAATTGTATATTATAAATATATATTTTTGTAAAGAATATATTATAAGTACATGTTTTAATATATTAATAATTTTCTATTGTCTATATTTTTTTAGATTCTGAACGTAGCAAAGAATGTATTGGTTTTACAATAATATGTGTCGTTTTTTTTTGTTGTTTTTTTTTTTTTTTTTAAGAATGAATACACTTTTACTACCCAAAATAATGCTCCGATTATAACGAATAGCACATGTTTCGGTAGCAAAGTGGATTTAGTTGGTACTTTATTTAGGTCATTTTTCGAATTTCTCAAAATTGACCCTAAGTGGTAGAAAAAACGACCAAAAAATGAAGACGAAAAAACAGCATTTTTCAAATTTCAATATTCATAATAACTCAGGCAATTTTAAAGTTAGAGACGTGAAAATTATTTTGGGAGTTTATATAGGTACTGTGTATGTGCGATAATTTTGGAGCCGTTACGTTCATTTTTCTACAAAATATAGGACGTTGAATATTTCGTAAAATTCTCGTTTTTATGTATATGTTTGATAAAATTAGCAATATTTGGTATTAAGGTCTGAAAATTTTACTGAAGTATATATATATATATTACTAAACATTAATTCAAAATATTAGAAAAATCCCTAGTCTCAATTTTTTTTTATAGTTGTTTAAAATTGATAATTTTATTTTTTTGTTTTTATGAATGAAGACACTTGTACTACCCGAAATAATGGTCCGATTTTCACGAATAGCATATGTTTCCGGTAGGAAAGTGGATGTTCTTGGTACTTTATTTAGGTCATTTTTCGATTTTCTCAAAATTGATCCTATGCGTTAGAAAAAAACGATGAAAAAATGACGAAAAAACGACAACATATTAATCAATACCTACATGCTACATTATCTGACTGAACTTCGCTCAGAGTCGTTTTTTCTAATGCAATGGTTTAACAATTCATTTAAATTATAATTATAATTAAATACTATGATACGCACACCTATATCCCAGCGGCAGGAGTATCAAATCGTCTTTTTTTTTGTTTTAATAATCTGTTCGTATGGAGATAGTATAAATTTTATTGCCCAGAATAGTCTTTCAACAGTCAACACTGACTTGTTCAACACTGTTCCTTCAGATAAAGCAGTTATTGCAAGAATGTACATTTCTGGATGACTTATTGCCATTGATTTCCAAAATTTTAAAATATTAATTTAATAATTTAATCTTTTTTTATCTAGATGATATGTTTTAAGTATTGTTTCTATTTTAGTAGATATTGAATTTTGTGAATTTTATTTATTTTAATTTAAATTACAATTTGATTGGACAGCATCTTCTTTATTTCTCAAAAAAAAATTTCGGAAGAATTTCGGTTCGGTTTCGGTTTCTAAAAAAATGATGTAGCGGTTTCAATATGATTTTGGTACCAAGATTTTTAAAGGGTTTCGGTTCAAGAACCGGTTCTTTTTGGTAAGGTTCCAGTTCCTGATTTAAATATCAAAAAATTCAAGTTTCTAAGTTTTTTCCGAGTAAAATAGAGTAAAGAGAGATTTAGTCAAGATTTAAATTTTTGGAAAAACCAACTATGACATCCACTTTACTACCAGAATATAATAAGTATGCTATTCGTGAGCATTATTTCAAACCGAAAAAGTTTTTAGAAAAAATTTAAAATAAAATATATTCATTATTATAAAAGGAATCTAAAATAAAAACAATTATTATTATTTAACATTTATTTTTCTAAAATAAATACAACTGTGAAAACATCAAATAATTTTAATACGTGTTTAATATAAATTTAATATAATATAATACATGTTGTAAATCATTTTAATAACGTTTTTATTTTTAAAATATAATTTAATGTTCTAAAAATAGAATTTATTATTGTCATACCTACGTAATATCCTAAAATACTCATATGCAAACATCAGCATACTGTATGTTAAAAATATCCGCATGTTACCTAATAATAGTAATATACGAATATTCAATATACCTATATTAAATTATACTTATATTAGGTACGTATAATATACATAAATGAATACTCCGTTCTCTGAATATGATTGATTATTTACGCTGAGATTCCTAAGTCGATAAAATAATTTACATTACTTGTTTAGATTCTAAATTTTAAATTATGTTTTATGCAATATTCATACTTATGTATATATTCAGCTCATCAAATTGCATACGCATTATACGTAAGTAAAATAAAATATAATGTATAATATTAGACCAATGCCGGTAATAACTAATAAACAATGTATACGAATAGGTATTTTATAATAGTTTATAGTTTGTTATTTATGTAAAAGAATTTCACATATATGTAATAAGATTACATATTGATTTCCATTGTCATACGATCATCTTATACAGATAAAGATACATTTTTTTTTTAACACTATAATTAACAAAAAGAAGAGCTGATACTTTTGCTGCAGGTATATCAACACTCAATAGGTATGCAAATTATAGTGTTTAATTTTAATTAAAATTTGAATGCAATGATAAACCATTGCATTCGAAAAAACTATTCTCAGCGAAGTTCAGTAAGGTAATGTAAGTATTGATTAAAATTTTAACATTTTTTTTTTGTAAATATTTAGAACGCAAAATTTTATCATATAGTATATGTGTATATTTGAACACCCTATAAAATTTTGTTTGCGCCAAAGGGTGTCCTTGCAAGCGGTTGCCCCCAATGACTCGCACGAAAAGGGAAGTTAGAAGGAAAACGGAAGTCAGAATAAAAGTGTATAACACTTAGTAATTTAACAATATGATAATTATGGTAGTGTGCCGCAAATGGCAGACACACAATTATATTATAATCCCAACAATCGTATGGATATTATAATGCATCGTTTCTCAACCTTTTTAGTGTCGCGACCCCCAAAATAGGTATAAAAAATAGTCAATCACTTCGCGACCCCCCTCCATCTAGTTTAAGTAAAAATTTAAAACGTAAAAATATTCTATCATTAACCAAACGATATATAACATTTTAAATACCAATTTATAAATATCATATCTAGTAACTTAAGCTTATCAAGTTTATGTATCGGTCGTTAGGAATTTCCATTAGTAGAGTAGTGCCCATTTTATTGATGAGATATCTACATTTAATCGACTGCTTATTATTGTTATTTTTAATATTATTTTTGTGTGTTATGAAACGATTAATTTATCGATGACAGTCGCGCGTCACTCGTGTTGTTAAACTCATGTGATATTGCGTTTATTAAGTTGGTTTTTAGTGCGTCTTTTTGGTTTTGTGTAATTTGAATTAATAATTATGGATAAATATATAACAAAACGTAATGCTCCGTCTACTTCTGATGGGCCACCGAAAAAAAAATTCAGGTCATATAACAATGAGTATTTGAAGTATGGGTTTATTTCACTTGATAATAAGCCGCAATGTGTTATTTGCTTTCAAGTTCTATCTCAAGAAAGTATGAAACCTTCAAAATTAATTCGACATCTGGAAACAAATCACCCACTATTAGTAAAAAACCAATTGATTTTTTTGAGCGTAAATCACTTTTTTAAAAAAATCAACAAACTTGTATTCTTAAATCAAGTCAGAATAACACCGCAACACTTGAAGCATCATATTTAGTAGCACTTAGGGTAGCTAGGGAATCAAAGCCGCACACGATTGCTGAGAACCTCATTCTACCCGCTGCTATTGATATGGTCAATATTATGATAGGTGCAGAAGAAGCAAACAAATTAAAAACTATTCCACTTTCAAATGACACAATATCAAGACGAATTAATGAAATGTCAACTGATGTGCACAATCAAATAGTGAAAAATCTAAAATCAAGTGAGTATTTTTCTATTCAGTTTGACGAGTCAACAGACATAACAAACTTGGCACAATTTTTATGTTTTGTTCGCTACGAATGTGACGGGACAATTAAAGAAAATATGCTTTTTTGCAAATCAATACCAGGTCATGCTACTGGACAAGGTCTTTTTGAATTATTTATTGAAACAACAAAAAATGAAAATTTGGACTGGAAGAAATGTATTTCAGTGTGTTCTGAAGAAAGAGCGCAAGAGCAATAACAGGTAAAAATAGTGGTTTAATAGTAAAATTAAAAGAATTAATGCCACATATTGAATGGACACATTGTTTTATTCGCAGACATGCACTTGCCGCAAAAAAAATGCCTGAAAATCTGAAGCTGTAAAAATAGTTAATTATATTAAAAGTCGACCGCTGCAGTGCAGATTGTTTTCCACACTATGTGAAGAAATGGGCTCCAAGCGCAAGTCACTGCTTTTCTATACCGAAGTTAGGTGGTTGTCACGAGGAAAAGTTTTAACGCGGATTTTTGAGTTGCGAAATGAATTAAAAATATTTTTTAAAGATCGAAATAACATATTTTTAACTTTTTTCCAAGATAATGAGACATTACTATTATTGGCTTATTTGAGTGATATATTTTCACATTTGAATGACTTGAATATAAGCTTACAAGGCCGTGAAAAGAACATTCTAATAATGTCAGATAAAGTTAATGTTTTTATCAAAAAACTTGGTATTTGGATCATTCGTCTCGAAAAACGAAATTTTGATGCATTTGATTTAACATCAAATTACATTTAAAAAAATGTAAATTTAAAAAGTCCTATTCTTGATCGTGTTTTGGATACCATGAAAACACATTTAAGAGAATTGAAAATTCAATTACTTGAATATTTCTCATGTAACGACAATGACTTCTCAAATAGATGGGTTCTTAATCCATTTGATGAAAATATTGTTGCAGTTGCCAAATTACCAGTTGAGACTCACAACCAACTGATAGAATTATCAGCTGATAAGACATTACAGCTACAATTTGCATCTCAAGATTTAAATAAGTTTTGGATTGCCCGGAAAAATGAATATGGAAGTTTGGTAACAGAGGCATTGAAAATTTTGATTCCGTTCGCTACTTCTTATTTATGCGAAAAAGGATTCTCATCCATGGTGGCAATAAAAACTAAGTACAGAAATCGTTTGTTATCACTAGAAGATAACTTACTTTTATGTGTTTCAGATGTTGAACCACAAATTAAGCAACTTTTAAATGTAAAACAAATTCAAAGATCACACTAATTATTTATTTTTATGTTTATTAATTTTTTATGTATATCCTTATTGGGATAATTTTATTATTATTATTTTAATTTTTTCAATAGTGTGAAATATTTAAATAAAAAGATACATTTTGTAAATCAGCGTTTTATTATTTTTGACCTGCGCGACCCCCTGGTTGAGAAACGCTGTTATAATGTATTGTACAATATTACAGAACGCGCGGGTACCCACACATAAATATATAAATATAAACACAGAAAGAAAGATATATACGTGAAAACGTTTACAAATATGAATATATATATATATAATAATTAATAATACAAACAAAAGAAAAACAAAAATACGCCGACCTGGATTAACTGCATACACCACCGTCGATGAAATTATGACGCCAATGTTGGGAATACGCCTGTACGGTCACCAATATGTCGTCCACCGCGTATGGAACAAGACGCGTACAATTCGAGGTCGCGTATATAACAAATAACGCGCTCGGCGTATGTAAAAGCGCACTGCGCGTATATAACAAGACAATGTCGTCCAACGCGTATGGAATAAGACGCGTACAATTCGAGATCGCGTATATAACAAATAACACTCGGCGTATGTAACAAGACGCTCGGCGTATGTAAAACGCACCGGATAATAACACCACGGCACAAACCCGTGGTTTCTCGACCCGGCCAAAACGTAAAAAAAGGGTTTTCAACGGCAACGGGAACGAACGAGAAAATATATCGACACACACATTCAAGGCCGACGGTTGTCGGACGACATACCGAGTCCATGGCGACAAAAGGACGCTTTTAATTGTGTTCCCGTACGGGGAGATGGACTCGCCAATAATTAACATGGAAACGCGTAAAATCCCGCGATAGCAGGTCACATCGAAGTTTGAACAATTTTCAAATTTCTAAGTGCAATATAAATGGTCATAAATCCCTTGTCATTTAAATGCCAATATCTGATAGAACTACGCTCAAAATACTTTTTCCGAATGCGATGGTTTATCATTGCAGTTAAATTCTAATTAAAATTAAACACTATGATTCGCAGACCTGTTTCCCTTCCAATGCTTTTTTTTTCTTTTTATGCATGAAGACACTTTTACTACCCGAAATAATGCTACGGTTTTCAAGAAAAGTATATATTTCCGATTGCAAATTGGATGCAATTAGTATTTTATTAAAGTCATTTTTCGTATATCTCAAAATTGACCCCATGCGACAAAAAAAATGACATTTTTTCTTCGACGAATTTGACTCATCATGGGGTTCTGGGGTTGGACCCATCACTTTTTAACTTAAACGATCTTCTTCCCATAGATCTAATATATATCTCTACCAAATTTCGTCGCAATTGATTCAGCCATTTAGGAATGAATAAGGCAATAAAAGGCAATCAGAAATTCGTTTATATATAGATAGAAATTATATATTTATATATATATATATATATATATATATATATATATATATATAACACAAATATTTCATCAATAAATGCTTAACTTATGAACCTGTAAAATGTATTTCAATATCTTAATCTCAAGACTCCGCCTTTAAAATAGTTCTAAAGTCTTCATTGATAGCATCATGACCTTATCCGATCGGGATATTATAAGATTTTATAGGGTGTTCAATTATTTAGGTACTAACTATATGTGTACCTATGGTTATATGTGTGATAAAATTTTCCGTTTTAAATATTTAATAAAAAAAATGTCAAAATTGTAATCAATACCTACCTACATTATCTGACTGAACATCGCTCAGATTCGTTTTTCGGATGTAATGGTTTATCATTGAATTCAAATTCTAATTAAAATTAAGTACTATGATTTGCACACCTATATCCCTGCAGCAGGAGTATTCCTATTTTATATAAATTAATATTATTAGTATTTTTAATTTCCATGACCGACAGTCACATTTCTTCCCCAGAATTTAGGCTGGGGCAACCCACATAGTTGTGTGACGGTTTTTAGGGATTCGGAACTCTCTAGGTTGTAAATCGTAAACTATGTCACTCCCGGAAAATTTCAGCCAAAATAATATTGTACATTAATTAATATTATGTCATATATATATAAATATTTTTTGACTAAATTATATGTAATTAAACGAAAGCTGATATCGAAACTCAGGTGTTCAAATTAGTTCAGGAATCGGATCACGATTATCGTTTCACGGACAACGGCTATATTATATTATATTATATTATATTATATTATATTATATTATATTATATTATATTATATTATATTATATTATATTATATTATATTATATTATATTATATTATATTATAACTGTTATTAGGCTTTGCACCCGGATTAACCAGAGCCCCTACCAACAATAAAAACCCGTCAAAAACAATCATTTGAAACCTTTATTTACCGGAAAAATATTTATTTAAAAAAATGAATATGAACATGTAGCCTGGAAGTACACGTTATAAAAAATAAAAAATATATATATATAATAATATCACAAATACAAGAATAATTTTGTCAATAATTGCATGATTATTAACCATTCGCATTTAAATGATAATATTACCAAAATAGTAGTTATATTAAAACAATGTAAGTACATTTCATTGTTACACAAAATACACGGGATTTAACTTTTATAAAATATTTTAATTTTATTCAGTTGTAAAATGATAAAAAATATGCAAGATGGATTTATATATTTGAAATAATTCGGCGAATTCGCTTCACCTAGGTTGAAAATTGCAATTCGAATGTGATGGTTAATTATTAAAGTAAATTCTTCATTTTAATACAATTGTATAGGTTTCGTATGGATAATATGAATAACGTCTTTCTTAATTTATTACATATATAAATTAAGTTTACACATTATTTTATCTGTTAATTTATAATTATACATTTCATTTATTTGGAACTCTATTTATATTTGGAACTTATAATTTCTCGAGGGAGAAAGAGACGGCTTACATAGGTCCCAAGATCACATTCACATTACTGAAATATTAAACTTTAAACATCAAATGATTAATAAATATATAGGTACGTGTTTTGGCAAATAAAATTTTGGTAAACATTTTACTAACAAATTCGTTGTTTATAATTAGATAATCTAACAACAACATTATTCTTCCACGATCATTATCTTAGCTGCAGCTATATACTGTTTTTTTTTTCTTTTGCCCCGGAGCGCTGCTCGACGAGTTGGTGTAGTTGTGATGGTAGTATATGGAATATGGATAGTGATGAAGGTGATGAAATAATACCTCGTGATGTGGTTGCAACAATATATATATATATATTGTATACACATATATATATTTTATTGATACGTATGACCGCACTACACATTGGATAAAATAAAATAATAGTTGAGAACAAAGTTACATAATATATGCGAACACGTATAAAACAAGAATAAATCACAATACATGGAAATAATAAAATACAGAGTTATGGTGTGTACAAAAATAATGTTACTCGTCGGAGACTCAGTTTGTCAGTCGCAAACGATCCTTCGACCGATACCGGTGGCGCTGCGCCCTTCCCGACCTATGGTGGGGTAGGTGAGCGTGGCGTTACACTGATGTCGCCCAACGCGTGCTGGCTGTTGACAAAAGAAGCTTGAACGCTGGCCCGTGGAAGAGGTGTTTTGAACACCCCCCTACCGCAGACCGCGTCACTTTTAATTATTTGTTGTATTATTAATATCGTATTTTACAGGTTTACCGGACAATAGTGAACCAGATTATAATGCTTTAAAGACATTGCAACAATATATCTACATCCTTGCGACACCGTCACCTTCATCGTATGGTAAACTATCTTACATAGGAAATTCGATTTTATTGGCCATTTATTTTATGTTTTTTATTATTATGATAATTCTTAATTTAAGAACATAAATAATTATAAACAAATAGATAAAATATAATATTTATTTGTATTAAAAATTAAAAATACATTATAAAATACAACTTTGCATTTGAAATTAATAGAAAATATAATTTGTAAAATATGTATGAAATAAATATTTTTTTGTATTAAAAATGTAAATAAAATAATTTATAATTCTTAGAATCAGAATTTCAGAGACGATATTATATGTACGCAATGCAAGCTAATCCTGGTAAGCAATTACTTGTATTGAAATTATCTAGAATATCCATGAACTAATATTGAAAAAAGATGAACTGATACTCCTGTCGCACCGAATACAGGTGTGCGAATCATAGCGTTTAATTTTAATTAGAATTTGAATGCAATGATAAACCATTGCATTCGAAAAAACGATTCTGAGCGAAGTTCGGTCAGATTATAATATTTGTTTTAACTAAAAATATCAACTTAAAACAGCTATAAAAAAAAAAAATTGAGATTAGGGATTTTGCTAATATTTTAGTATGATGTTAAGTAATATGTACGTATACCTCAATAAAATTTTCAGACCCTAATACCAAAAATTGCCAATTTTATCATTCATTATATACGTAAAAACGAGAATTTTACGAAATATTCAAAGTCTAATATATTGTAGAAAAATTAACATAACGGTTCCAAATTTTACCACACATATATAATAGCTATGTGAGCACCCAAAAAAATTTTCAAGTCTCTAACTTAAAAATTGCTTGAGTTACAGTGAAATATTAAAAACCGAATTCGTCGAAATTTCAGTTTTCGTGTAAAATACCGTGTTTTCGTCATTTTTTCGTTGTTTTTTTCTACCACATAAGGTCAATTTTGAGAAATTCGAAAAATGACCTAAATAAAGTACCAACTACATCCACTTTGCTACCGGAAACATAGCATATTCGTGCAATTCGGAGCATTATTTCGGGCAGTAAAATTGTACAAAGGCATAAAAACAGATAAAAACAAAAAAAAACATATCATTGTAAAATCAATACATTATTCGCTTCGCTCAGAATCTAAAAAAATTAATTATTTTAATAAGACAAAATGAGAGATAATAGGAGGAAAATGATTGTTGTGATGACATGAAATAAGTGTTGTATATAGTTAAAATTTGGATATTGAATGCAATGTTAGATCATCGTATTCAAACAATCGATTATTTTATATAATAATAACATAAACTTATAATGTTCAGTCATAGATATCGATCTAATTAAGTAATAATTATCGATAAATTAGTGATTGAAAAGTTATATATAGCTATAGTTACATCTAGACATGATTCCGTATTGGAAACATACCGCGTATTCTAGATAAACTGCTTCTTTTACTCAAATCTTGAATACAGACAAATTGTAAAATGATAAATAATTAATTAATACATTTCTGGCTTCGTCAAATTCTATAATTTAGTATGATAGAATTGATAGTCTTATCGACAGTTGGTGAATTATTATAAAATAAATAAATTCTAAGATATTTATGTTTTTATAATATTATATATTTTATATATTATACGTTATTATAGGTAAGTATGATTATAAAACTAGACTGAATGATTGAATTCCATATATTTTATTCATAACATTTTACATGGTTTAATATAGTAATAAGAATAACTATAACAATAACAGTATCAATAACATAATATATAATTTCATTTTATATAACAGATCTCTTCCACGATGTCCCATCTAATGCGGGGCTGGTCTACGCAAAAATAAAAAATAGTATGTATTAATAATGAAATATGTATATTTTATGTTATTTAAATATTTAAAAACTATTTATGGATCACATAACGTGATAATAAAATGAATGCAAACGAACGACTAATAAGGTACAAGAAAACAAATAACATCAAAAGTAGAACCAAGAATCGACATCATCGAAATGGCAAATGTGGCGCAGAGATGTGTTTTATTGTCATAATCCACAGGAACGTAATGAAGAGAGCCAGAAAACACGGCATAAACGTATAAATGTTTAATACAGTCATTATTCAACATTTCTTCACACAGTTTACAAGTTTACAATATTCCACAGAAGATCGAAGACCATTGAACTCGGCGCTTTCAAGCTGAATAGCTAAATACGACTACGAACCATCCATTTCGCTGATTACTACGACAAACTAGCTCACCAGCGAACGACCGGCGCCAGTATACAATCATCGCCCAGCCCGACCACGGACCAATGTAACAACACACAAGAGTGTATACATTTAGGAGGCACATTATCGTGCATTCGGACTAACTACTGACTCGTACCCGACCGCC
>JAIUCT010000011.1:113996-127643 GCA_021307375.1 Tetraneura akinire
CCGATAATTTAAAATTCCTTAAAAAAAGACCGAGACCGGACCGATAAAATTTGAACCGAACCGTATTTAAATACTTACGTACTTAAATGAATTTTGAACAACAGATTGAATAACTGAGTAACTGACAATAGCGGAACAAACGTTTAGACTATTATTTAGGTATTCAATTTCTATTTTTGACAGTAAAAATAATATAAATTATATAATATTATATTGAAAGAAGAAATGCAACATAATTTTATATTTAGTCAGTGCAAAGTGCAAAGATTAGATTTCAGTTACTTTGTAATCGATCGTGTAGGACACGTACCTGACATCCGCCATACGGGTTCGCAGTTTTGCACCAACAAAATACAATCAATGTTTAATTTTAATATTATACAAAAATATAAAATGGATAAATTTAAATGTAGGTATAATAGAAATATAATGTACTCGTATTCCGGTCCAGGATAAACCTATATAACCCAGGCCAAACAAAATCAATATTAAATTCAAAAATTTTCACCAGACCACATTAAATCCGGTCCGGTCCAAGTAAGGACCGGACTGATCTCTAGTGGACGGACCGGACCAGACTGAATATTTTATAATAGAATGCAAAAAAAAATAGACTATTATGTTTAAAAATCGGACCAACATGGACCGGACCACTATAAATTACGAAATGAAAAGACCGAAAAGACCGGACCACTATAAATTACGAAATAAAAAGACCGAAAAGACCGGACCGCGGTCCGGTCCGGTCCGGTTTGGACCGGTCCAAACCGGACCGTGCAGAGCTCTAGAACATGATAATAATCGGTTATAAGTTATAACTATATCAATACGGGACAAACATTAATTAATATAATACCTACATTATATTTATTATTTAAATACTATATAGAATATATAGAATATACTGATAGGATAATATTAATTTTATAAACTGTATAGTAAAGTGTCTTCAGACATAAAAAAAAAAACTAAAAAGAAAGATACACATCATTGTAAAACCAATACATTAGCTCAGAATCTAAAATTACCATTAAATATAATAAGGAATATTTATATTATAAATTAACATGCCTAATAAAAAACTAATAAAAATAATTTCAAATTTTCATACTCATTAATCATTATATTTTAAGTATTTTAATTAATAACTTTGGATATTATAATGTATAGTTAGAGCTCTTGTAATTATATTAATTATACATATCTTAGGATTACAGCCATTTTTTCAGCAGGTTTGGTAGATTCGCGCATATTTGTATCATCATTCCTTTTATCTTATATTATTTATAATAATTTGAAAGTGTTATAGAAAAAAATTCAAAAAAATTCGAAAAATTTTGTTTTGTCTTTCTATAAACTTTCAATATGAGTATAAATACACCATAACTTTTTCTTTTTAATAATATTGTATGTACACGCTTTTTCTTTGTAGACGAAATTTGTCTAGTGTTGTTACCTCTTGTTTCGAACTGATTACTTCCATTTAATTTAATCACAGAAAATGTATAAAATAATATTACAAGCAAGAAGGAATGGAAGTTTATCCGTAGTTTTAACATGTCAACAATATGCTATACATTTCACACTGGACAGGTATCCAGTAAAAAAACAGACGTTAAAAAAATGTCATAGACACTTCAGATCACATTAGATCAATAAACCAAACAAAATTACAAATATCAAAAAAAGCATGGGATGGTATGCAGGTGAAAAGTGGACCCAAAAAGTTTGAAAGCCCATGTGCTATATATTTCATATTATACCGGTATCAGGTAAAGAAACGGCCATTAACAAGATGTCTTAGACACTTTAGATCACGTTAGATTAATAAACCAGACAAAATTACAAATATTAAAGAATACTTATTATATATATATAATTCAATTTTTAATCATTCACGTATAATATTATTTATCACATATAATTAATAATTATATTTGTGATAAATAATAATTATTAGCATTTATGAAATTTTTTTAATAATAACACGTATTAATTGTCGTTATTCGTTTACCACTAATATATTATACACACACGATAGTCATAGTACGTAAAGTGAAAAAAAAAAAAAAAAAAAAAAAAACAAAAATACTCTTTAAATAATGTAATTTTATTTTTCGCACACGAAGTAATGTATCCAGAGTATTCTGTATATACAAAATGACGTTTTCTCTAGTGAAATGAAATTAATTTTATAATTTAGAGATACTGTATTATACTCGTATTTTAAAAATAATATTTATTATTGCATTTAAATCTCAAAATTATCATAACATCACGCGTATATTTTTACATCATTCCTATATTATTATGGTTGTGCCAACATTTAAATACTTAATATTTATGTTTTTACAATTTTTCAGTCAATGCATATTTTGGTATGTTTTATTTTTTAAATGTATAAAATTCAATATATTATGTTTATAGTATATAGTATATATGACACTTTTCTATCTGAAAGTCATCATTTTAATGAATACAATTTTTCGCTAATTAATAAAGAGATACAATTTATTGTTTCTATTCGGTTGTTTGTGGACTGTATTATCTTTAGCAAAAAGAAAAATTGAAATAATTTGAATTATAGATTTTATTAAATGGATATAATATTTTTATTTGAGATTCACACACGTTTACACTTAAATTTAAAAGCTGTAAAAAAATAAAAGTAAATAAAGTCTTGAAATATATTTTTTCATTGTATTTTTTATTAAATTTTGTAGTTTTTGATGAATTCGAAATAGGAATAAATATTAATTAATACATATATGATAATTTTATTTAATTAAATACTTGCCTACTTTGACTATGAAACACATTTTATTATCTCATCCAACAAATAATTAAATATGATCAGTAAATATTTATATTTGAAATAATATTAAAAATAAAATAATTTAATAATAAACACATTAAAAATAAATTATTATTCCATTAAAAATAAAAATGGCTACTTCATATTTATAAGACGATAATTTTAATAATACAATATTATATTTTTACTGTAAACACGAATAGAACAAAATTAGTAGGTATAGCTGAACAATTTTTATAATAATTAAAAATAATTAAAGAAGTGTTATAATAATGCTCAATACTAATGAATTTAAGTTATTAATTTCACAAATCCTCCAGATATAAATATTTTTATTATTATTCATAAATTATCATATATTATTTATTGATTTAATAAAATTTAATTTGTATATTTTATATTTCCCTACTGATTATATTAAAGTTTTATCAAAATATAATATTATTTTTACTTAACTCTTTGTAGCACAACATATATTGCCACCTGAAGAAGAAACTCAAGCTAGTCGCGGTAGGTTAATCTATAGTTTTATTGTAAATATAATTAAAATAACAATATTAATAATTATTTAATTCTCAAGTTAAAAATGTGAAATTTACAATAATCTAATAATATATAATAAATAATTAGTTAGGTATAAAGAATACTGTTTACTTGAATATCCATGCGAAAAATGATAATGATGATGATTAGATAGTTTTATTTTAAAATTAAGATTTGAATAAAACGATAAATCATAATATTACAACAAAACGATTTTAAGCAATGATAATTAAGATATACCTACTTAATTACTTCTTAATAATTAAACCATATTACTAATAATAATTGCTTACTAATAATTATAAATTTTATCTCTTGGTAAACGCACTGTACATATAATACGAATTAAAAAAAAAAAAAAAAAAATATTTTTTGAAGATACATAAGTTATCATGTTAAATGAGTAATATTTACATGTGTATAAATGTATAATAATTAGGTAATTACGGGGAGACCGGCCTAATTTGACAAGACATTATTCAATTTCTAATAACTATGAAGAAATATATGATATAATATATTAATTACCTATAAATATATATATATTTTTTTTTAATTACACTGTGCAGTATAAAAAATTGTTAAATTTAATCTGTACACTTAAAATTTTATCGGCACAAATAAAATATTATAATTTAATTTTCAAATATAATCATAAGCCTATTATAAATTAAAACCAAAATTTATAATTAATTTAAGTTTATATAATGAACAATATTATTACCAACTAAATGTTATAGTAATACTTCATAATTAATTTTATATACATTTCTTGTCTATATTACAAAGATATAGATTTAAATCTTTTTAGATTTATTTATTTTTTAATTCAATCGGTTATACTCATTCATTGCGTAACCACTATTTGACACAATTATTTTTTTTTTTTTTTAAAAAAGACTAATATTAGTACATTTGAATAGATTTTAGGATAATGAAAGAAGAAGGTTTGTAAAACTTTTTTATTGACAATATATTTACATAATTTGTTCGCAAAATAAATGATATATAATAACATAAATAAAATAATTAGCTTAATGTTAATATTAAATATATTTAATATATTAAATATAATGTATAAGCTTTATATGTATGTTTTGAACAATATTAATTCGGTTAATATAATCATAATGGTTATTATTATTAAATATTTTCATTTGAATATTTTTTACATGAGATAAAGTTATTTGTTCAAAGATTAATGATTATTACAAAAATTCTTTAGCCATATAAAATTGTTTTTTGTTGAGAAAAAACTGATACTGGTGTGTATAGTATACAAATATGAAGTAGATATGTTGTATTTTGATTAAAATTTGATAAGCAATGATTAATCATCGCATTAAAAAAAAAACTATTCTGTGCATAGAATTTTTATTACAAATATTTATAACAATATTAACAATATTATTACAAAACATAATTATTTTAATTTAAAGTTTATTTTAAGTAAGAGTTCAAAAATATTATCACGTATGTCAAATGCCTATATGAACACCGAATACAATTTCTAAGTGTCTAAGGTAAATTCAATATTGTTATCGTAACATATGGGCAGAACCGGATCTAGAGGGCGAACCGGGGTACTTGCCCCGGTAGTTTTGGTCAGGGGGCGACAAATTACATAATAATTTGTGTATACATATTAATAGTTTTAGATTCTGAGCGAAGCGATATGTATCTTTTTTTTTTTTTTTGGTTTTGTTTTTTTTTTTTTTAAGTATGAAGACACTTTTACTACCCGAAATAATGCTCCAATTATCACGAATAGCATATGTTTCTGGTAGCAAAGTGGATGTCGTTGGTACTTTATTTAGGTCATTTTTCGATTTTCTCAAAATTGATCCTATGCGTTACGATGTAATACGATGAAAAAATGACGAAAAAACGGCAATATATTAATCAATACCTACATTATCTGATTGAACTTCGCTCAGAACCGTTTTTTAAAATGCAATGCTTTAACATTGCATTTAAATTATAATTATAATTAAATACTATGATATGCACACCTATATCACTGCGTCAGGAGTATCAGATCGTCTTTTTTTTATAATAAATGTATTATACAAATTACAATTTCTATTTCCATTTGACTTTATGGTAATAACAATGAGAAAAACCTACTAAATAAAAAAAAAATTTTATACTTTGCCCCGGGTAAATAATATACTAGATCCGGCATTGCATATGAGTATAATAAATAACATGCGTCAAAATTTAATTTTCCGTAAATATTGCCCCGAATTTTTATCTGAAATTTTTGGATTCATGTCGCATAAATTCAATTTTCCAAATTTGAAAATGTAAGTACCTACCATAATAAATTATCAACTAGGCCGTGGTTGTCTACAAGAAATATTCCCATAATCGTAATATTCAAACCATTTCTACTATCCAAGAGTTTGTTTTAGAAGTTTTAAAAACATAATATTTACATATTATTGTAAAATGTAATATATAAAAGATAATAAAAAAAAATTGTTACTTGCTATTTACAATATTTTTCGCAACCAAATACAGCAATATGCCATTATGTGATTTGTTGACTACACTTTTGTAGAGAGGTTGGTTTGAGAAATGTATTGTTCGAAGAGAATCAGTTGAGGCAATGTCTGGATGGCAGTTATATTTTTAGGTGTGAACTTATTTTTATATTAAATTATTACTAACAAAAAATATATACCTTAAGTACCAACTAGAGATTAAATTATTTATGTTTATATAATGTTCAAGTACTTTGTTATTAACGATTTTAATATTACTAAAGTGAATTTAGTTGAAAATAGCTTTGATCAAGATTCATATTTTTTTGTTGCAGTTATTGACTCAAAAATAACCTATTTATTAATACCTTATTTTATTTAAAAATATAACACTTATAAATATTTATAAGCTTATTTACTGTGTTAATTTATTTACTTATTGAAATACGTATATTTACACTAGTAACCAAATATGCACATTAATTATATTATAGTTTTGTATTAATGTACCTAATATTTATTTAAAGTGCTCCGGTATTATAGTAAGTGAGATTTTTTGTTCATGTTAGGGTGACCATGTATAAAAGAAATTAAATTCAGGACAAAAATATTATCCATAATAATTTTAAAATAATAAGTAGGTACCTATTTATTATATAGGTATATATATATTTTTTTTAAAAATTAAAAAAATAAAAATTTTAAATCATTAAAGATTAAAATTAAACACATAAAAACATTGGTTTGAAAAATATACGGTCGGTAAATATAACCACGTACGGTTTAACAACAATGTAATGCAACAATAATAATGGCAAAAACAAAAATAAAATTGAAAAGTATTGATTCTTATCCTATTTTATTTAATAACGTAATTTCAAAAGTTTAAAAAATTATGAATTAATATTAACGTAAAAAACTGGATTAATATGGACGGATTTCAAATTACGGGGGAAAAAGCATCCTGTGAGAAATTTGTCAGGACAATAGGACACAAAATCGAAGTAAAGGACAATCCTGTATAAAGTATGACGTGTGGTCATCCTAGTTTATGTTATATCTATTTTTTGTTACTAAAACAATGAATTCATTTAAACTTTAACCAATGATAGTACCAGTATTTTTTAAAATAAATAATGCGTGATCCCATGTTAAAATAGTATTACTTTTATACGAGTGTTATCATTTATCACTATTAATTTATCCAATGTTAGATTATGTAACATAGTAAGGTACATGATAAATTATTATAAAATTGTACGTATAAAGTGTACGCGTTTTGATATCTGTATTTTTATACATATTTTACAACGTTTTAACGTGTCAAACAAGTTCACTAATTTTAATTAACAACTTTCAAATATTATTAATAAAAATACATAATTGTAATTGTAATTAATAATTGTTTTATTTTTTTCTTATTTTTCATATCCAGATAATATGAAGAGTAAGTTTTTTCTAGTAATTACAAATAATTTTATATTTTATTTTGTGTAACAAAGAATATGTAATTACATATTAATTAATGATTTTTTAATAATGGGTGGAGATATTATAATTTATGATTATTATTTTTATTACGAGCTTCATATTACTATGGTACCTATAAAATAATTATATGATAGAATAAAAGAAAAAAAGCCAACTGGATAATGCTGTGCTGTATAACGATGATAGTGTTTCATTTAAATAGATGCAGTTAATAATGTAATGCATTCGAATAATGATGCTAAAAAAAGTTCAGTCATATTATATACAGGTTGATTATAAATTTATTGATTAAAATTTTCAGTATATATTATATGAAGCATATATTAATTTAAATTTAAATATTAATCTAAGAATTCCAAAATTTAATCACGTGTAAAAAGTAGGTACTTAAGAGCATTGAATAAAAAATGTCCGGTCCATAAGTTTAATATTTCTAGAATTATTGTAAAATTTGGTCAAAAAAATTGGTCAAAATTAGAGTTTCCATAAATACCTATTAGTAATTTTTTGGTATTTTTTTTTTTTTTTTTTTTTGTATTTTTTTATATTTTTCTAAATAAAGTCAGTGAAATGAAAGCTTACTTAAATAGTATTTTTATTGTTGGAATTACTATATTAATATATTAAATTTTTTTCAATAGGATGTCAGGGTAAGTACTACTTATTTTATTATGATTAACAAAGCTATATACAATAA
This sequence comes from Tetraneura akinire, assembly GCA_021307375.1. Taxonomy (NCBI): domain Eukaryota; kingdom Metazoa; phylum Arthropoda; class Insecta; order Hemiptera; family Aphididae; genus Tetraneura; species Tetraneura akinire. Next base: position 122,029 of record JAIUCT010000011.1, read on the forward strand.
AACAATAATTCAACCTACCTACTTGTAATTTGTACATTTGTACATTTGGGCGGTATAAAAAACATCCATTTCATGCACAAACATGACATGTGAAATTTAACTTAATTTATTATAATATGTTTACAATAGTCGTAACTTTTTACATTTATCCTGTGAGGGTTCATATATTATATATTCATATATTACGTATATTACATGTGAATAACGTCCATACTCGATTCAGAATAAGAGCGGTAGTCGGCGGCCGACTTCTGCGCATGGACGTGGCGTCGATTTAATTTGGGTGTCTAACGCCATAATTTTTACGGAAGCGTCGTTTATTCTAGTAATGACAATTAACGTGTTCACAAAATTTAAAATACATTGTGCCCACTCAATGACTGTCACGCGCCGTGCGGTACTAAATTGTTTCGTACGCCGCGTCATGTGTACACAAACGAATGCTTACGTATCGTTTACTTTGTAATGTATTTACGTAATATTAAATACAATTATAATAAGGATAAAATAAAAACCTTTTTTTATAATTTTAATAATTTCTAAATATATGACAAACATTATTTTTATTATACTACACAGTTAAAAATTATTTCATACAAATGAACGTCGTCCATTTCAATAATAGCATCAGCCATTGTTAATATATAAATGATATTATTATAAAAAAAAAACACTAAAAACCGCTTCGAAAATCCTTAAGAAACGTATAAGGAATAAACAAATCGTATAATACACCTACTCGCCACGATTGTAACGCAGCGCTGTAAGTATCGAATGCAAATTGATGGGCGATTAGGAAGTGGAAACGTCTGGCCGAAACGGACGAAAACTCGTCGCCGCCGACTACCGCTCTTATTCTGAATCGAGTATAGATACTATATATACCTACACATATTATAACAATTTTATATATTTTTCATCATGTACGTATTACGATTCTTAACTTTGTGAGTTATTCATTAATGATATTTTACAACATTTACAAATCTACATTCTGGCAATAAAAATATTATGATAATTGGTATTATAATTGCCAATTTTGAAATTGTGAAAAATGTTCGAACAATATACTCAAAAGTACTAAAATGGAAAAAATATTATGTCCATAAAATATTAACTACTAAATAAATAATACGTATATTACATTACTATAATAGATATTACTTGGTTAAAACGATTGTATAACAGTAAGTTACTTAAATCCTTTTAATTTGGTATAATTTTAAGTAATGTTACATGTTTAATGACAATTATAAACAAAAAACTTAGCACACAAATATAAATAATATATTATTATTTAGATACGCCCTGTGTGGGGGGGGGGGGGAAATTCACCAAATGAAAATTTATTTAAAAATTGTAAATTAGAGCTGTGCGTCCTGGGTAAAAACGATTTTGCTAGTGAGCGGGGGGATCGATAGTATACCATCTATATTCTACACTAAATAGTCAATGGTATGATTACCAATTATAAAACAACAGTGTTGAGTAAGTGGAGAAATGGGAATACTATGTGTTTACTGTTTACTATTCATTTATTGATTTGTCTTGGTTGCTATCATATTATTATTTAAAATAAAAATGAATTGAACAGCTAATATAATATAATATTATATATTTAACTTAATACCACGGCGGCGCGGCTATTGATTGTAATATTGTATGTATAATCGTAGTTAATTCGTGTTAATACGTAATATTATCATTAATACAAAAAGTTATACATGGAGTAATATTTACATGTAGCACCTTGCTACCTTACGCCGTCTAAAAATTTTGTTAAGAAACAAAATGGGTAATGAGAGACTAAGTATAGTTTTGGACTATTTAATATACATAGAAAACGATTAAACAGCCCATTATAGTGTTTTGAAGAACAAATAGAAATAAACCATAAATAAATTTGCTCTCAACCTAAGGCGACTAGTATGTCACTAATATTTGAAGAAAAGTGATAAAATATGTATTTAAACATAAAATGAAAATTATGTAAAATATTTCTCTGATTTAAATATACATATGTCTATAATTTAGAAAATTTTGTATCATTTGAGTTCATTAATATCATATATTATTAATTATTATAATATCAATATAGTTTTTATTTTTACTAAGAAAAATAGAAATTAATACATCACTGCAAAATAGATTTAATATAGAAAGAGCGTGGGTCTTTGCGCCCCTTCGCAGCTTATATTCTCACTGGTTATTTTTGCACCCACTGCAATAACGTTCTACGGGTCCCTATTATTATTATATTATGAATGACTAATAAACAATAATTATTGTAGTATACCAAGGCAAAATTCACTATCACAATATCTTCATAGATGTGGCGAGTAATTCTGTTAATTGGCAGATTGTACGAGTATATCCTCTTGAGTGAAACAATTATAGGGTCATTGCTTTATTCAATACAACATACAACGTTTTATCATATTGCATCCTAGATAGAATTAAACCAATCTCCGAATACTGGGGGACTACCAAGAAGGATTTATATCAAAAGGATCTACTATAGACCAAATATGTATTATAAGACATATATTCCAAAAATGTGGGAATATGAAAGGAATTTTATACATTGTTGTATAGAATCTAAAATATATTGTCGATTTATAATTTATCTATTTGTGTATACTTAGGTATTTAATGATTACCTGTTTCTGTATTTAAAATGTATACCTACATCAGACATTATAATATTATTTATTTTAGATCAAATACTAATTTGTGAATCGTACTTGTCGTATACTCTAAGGACAATAAATAATGGTAAGATAGGGATATAAATATTTATGTATAATTATTATAGGCAGGTACCTAATTTAAATATGACGTTAGTGATAATGTAATACATAGTTAAAAATAATATGAATACAATATGAAATAATTATACTAACATATTTCATCTCGTTTGTAAAATTATATTTATGAATAATAACTAAAATTTCATCTCGTTTGTAAAATTATATTATGAATAATTAATATAATTTTCAAATAACTATGATGTTCAATATTTTATAAGTTATCACGAAAGAAATCAAATTAAGTTAAATTAATGAAATTTTTTAGTTATTTATAAATATATAAATGTGATATTAACAAAACATCGATTCAGTGTACTAAAAACATATCACATTTTTTTGATCATACCATTATGTATAATATATCTCAAAAAATTACCATTAATTTCCTTTCCTTGTGATCATTTTATATACCTATTAAAATCATACACAAATTTTTTGGACACTACAATTAATAATTATTAACAACAGAAGATCTGATACTCCTGCCGCACGGATACAGGTGTGCAAGTCATAGTGTTTCATTTTAATTATAATTTGAATGGAAACATAAACCATCGCGTCCGATAAAACAATTCTTAAAGAAGTTCAGTCAGATAATACAGGTATTGATTAAAATTTTGAAATTTTTTATTAAATATTTAAAACGCAAAATTGTATCACACATAAAGTCAGTGGCCTAATAAGGATTTTGGCAATTATTATTTGGTAGCAATTATAATTTGCCGTCTTACCAAATAATGTTTACACACACACGTACAGGCATATCAATAATGTATCATATACAGAAATCTATACCATGGTCTATAATATAATTTAATACAAGTAGTAAGTATATTTATAACAAACAAAGAAAAATATGTTTGTATAAATAAGATAAATAACTATTTCTCACAATTTTAGAAGCCCAAAATTTTAGCGACCTGGGACAGCAGTTGCCCCAGTTTTCCTTTGTATAACAATATAAGCCAGTGTTAGGAACAGATAACAAAAAAATCATCTGGATAAAGATAAAGATAACAACACTAAATTTTATCTAAGATACAGATAAAAGATAAACAAATTAAATTCATCTAACAAAAAGATAAAAGATAAAAATATTTTATCTAGATAAATAACAGATAATTATAGAAATTAAAATTAAAACAACTAGGTAATTAAAAAAAATATATAATATACCATCATGCAAGTTTATGCCTATATTATAATATGTTTACTTTTGGCTTTATTAATTATATCATGTTGTGTATCACCAAAAATATTTATAAAATTCTGGGAAATAACACTGGTCATGAGTCATGACATATTTCTCGCGACAGTAATATACTAATATAATAGGCTACTTATATAAATTAATTAGTTTATTATAAACCAAATATAGAAAATTAATTATTTATAACTAATAAGTAATAAGTACCTACTAAATAATAGGAATAATTAATAGTCTTTTCAGAAAAACGTCATATATTTTTAGCCCTGGATGTTATTTTACGTACATGTTGTGTCTGAGATAATGAGAATAAAAATTAAGCAATTTGAAACAGATCCAACTAATTATCATCAAAAAATTTATCTTGTATAATTATTTATCTAGATAAGTTAAATTTTTATCTAAAATAAATACTTAGATAACTTATATTTATTTATCTAGATATAGATAAAAGATAAAAAAATAATTATCTAGATAATTTATCTAGATAAATTTATCTAGATAAGTCCTAACACTGAATATAACATATAGTGCATAAATATTATATATAGGTAGTGCATAAATGAACGACCTATACAATATGTCAATATCCAACATCTCTAACTTCAATATAAATGCTCATAAAATCCCTTGTCACCTAAATGCCCATATCTGATAGAACTTCACTCGATATATTTTTTTCGAATGTGATTGTTTATCATTGCATTTAATTTCTAATTAAAATTAAACACTATGATTCGCACACCTATATAGCTTTTCTTTTTTATACTCTTAACAGCTATAAAAAAAAAAAAAATCCTAAATGTAATAATTCACAATTAATTGGAATTAAGTTAAGTAAAATTTATTTAGGCTTCAATGAAATTTTCTAAATTTTTAAAAATAGTTGTCAATTTTATTTAACATTATTATAAAATATTGTAATATAATAAGAAAAATCCATATAAATAGGTACTTTAAATATTGATTTTACTGAAAATTCAATTTTTAACATCTATAAAAAAAAATTGAGAATGAAATGATTTTCCTAATATTTTGGAAATTCGTTAAGATATATATTATAATACTAAATTAAAATTTTCCCAACTTTTTGGCTTTTTTATTATTTTAGATTCTGAGCGAAGCGAAGAATGTATTGGTTTTACAATGATGTGTGATTATTTTTTGTTTTTTTTTTTTTTTTTTTTTATGTCTGTGTACAAAAATACTACCCGAAATAATGCTCCGATTTTCACGAATAGGGTATGTTTCCGGTAGCAAAGTGAACGTAGTTGGTACTATACTTAGGTCATTTTTTGAATTTCTCAAAATTGACGCTATGCGGTAGAAAAAACGGCGAAAAAATGACGAAAAAACTGCATTTTTCGCGATAAATGAAATTTCGACGAATTCGATTTCTATATTTCACGATAACTCAAGCAATTTTTAAGATAGAGACCTGAAATTTTTTTTGGATGTTCACATAGCTACTATATATATGTGGTATAATTTTGGAACCGTTACATTAATTTTTCTCCAAAATATAGGACTTTGAATATTTCGTAAAATTCACGTTTTTACGTATATAATGTGTGATAAAATTGTCAATTTTGGGTATT
>JAIUCT010000011.1:128408-145167 GCA_021307375.1 Tetraneura akinire
CCCCCCCCCCCCCCCCCCCCCGAAAATTCATCCTGAATACGTGCTTGTTTATTTGAGTCATTTTTCGAATTTCTCAAAATTGACTATAGGCGGTAGAAAAAACGAAATTTTGACGAATTCAATTTATATATTTCACGATAACTCGGGCAATTTTTAAGTTAGAGACTTGATAATTTTTTTGGGTGTTCACATAGCTATTATATATATGTGGTAAAATTTTGGAACCGTTTTTAAATTTTTTTACTAAAACTTATAGCTGTTTTAAGTTGATATTTTTAGTTCAAACGAAAATTATAATCTGACTGACCTTCGCTCAGAATCGTTTTTTCGAATGCAATGGTTTATCATTGCATTCAAATTCTAAGTAAAATTAAACGCTATGATCCGCACACCTGTATCCTGTGCGGCAGGAGTATCAGCTCATCTTTTTTATATTGTAAAGGTATTGAAAAATAGTAAGAAGTACCTATAATTCTATAAGTTCTAAATTCTTCGTTTTAACTTAAAATATAACTTCTACTTCAACTTCACCAATAAAAAAAAATTGAAAATTGGGATAGGTATTTCTAATTTTTTGATATCATGTAAAGTTATATGTAAGTATACTTCAGTAAAATGTTTAGACCTTTATGCCTAAAATTGCTAATTTTATTAAACATTATATACATAAAAACAAGAATTTTAGGAAATATTCAAAGTCCTATATTTTGTAGAAAAATGAATGTATCAGTTCCAAAATTGAATCACATATACAATCTATGTATATACCATCTATGTGAATATCCACTAAAATTTTCAAGTCTCTAACTTAAAAATTTCCCGAGTTATCGTGAAATATTGAAATCGAATTAGTCGAAATTCAAATTTCAGTTTTCGTGAAAAATGCCATTCTTTTGTCATTTTTCGTTCGCTTAGGGTAAATTTTGAGAAATTCGAAAAATGACTTAAATAAAGTATCATTCCAACCGGAAACATATGCTTTTCATGGGAATCGAAGCATTATTTTGGGTATAGTAAATGTGTCTTCAGACCAAAATACAAAACAAACAAAAAATACTCATTATGTAAAACCAATAAAATAAAAAATAAAATAATAACAATAATAATAATAAAATAAAATAAAATAATAATATAATAATAATTATGTAGTACCTAAGTAACATGTAAATGTTTTTAGGAAAAATGCCTATACCTAAACGAAGTTTAGCAAGTATATATAATGGCCCAGCCAACTTTAATCCCTTTATCAGTAAGCTAAATATCATTTATTATATTAATTATATGCCTTTTATAAATATGACAATTTTATATTCTTAAATAGTTACAAAATCTGATATATTATAATAATATTTTTCGAACGGTTCATGAAAAAAATTTAAAAAAATGTTTTAATAATTATTGGTAAAAAAAAAAACATTTCGGAATGCTTATTATTAATTTTATAATATAGACAGGAATATCCTTTCTTGTTGATTGAATGTACTCCATATCCATTCGCATCCGGTTTCCTTATTGTGGTATACTCTATATTTTATATGTTGATTATCTCTTCATATTCCAATGCATCCTGTTAACGGTAAATCCTTGTACTATGTAATATAATAATATGTAAAAATGATGACACTAAAATAAATGTGGAAACTGTAAAGAATAGTAATTATTTCAATTTTCATTCAAATGCTTTTTGGTACTAGGATTTATGACAGCATTATTATAATAAAACTATAAAACTATAGGTAATACATTTTCAATAAAATAATTTTGATTGAAAAAAAATATTCTAATTTTTTAAATGGACAATAATATCTTCATTTTCTTTTAACTCTATCTCGAAACAAATACTACCATGGTTTTATGTATTTGTATTATTGAAATATTGACTGGACTTTCATAATGAACACTTTAATGCTATGGATATTCGGGTACCTGATTATTGAACTACCTACTGTGTTGCTAATGTGACATAGAAAAAGAAATACTAAATATTTAATAAAATTGTATTTATGTATTTGCACAAATCAATAAAACTTTATCTATAAAACGAGTATTCGGTAGGAAATAGACATACAATTATAGAAAAATTTTAAAATCCTGTATAAAATTGAAATGGGTAGGTAGTCCTGTACATTACATTGTTGTTGTAGGTATAATATGTTGATTAATTATTCAATGTCTAATACGTCTAGTTAACGGTAGATCCTTCTTATACTATGTATATGTAAAAATATAACACATACGTGTTTAAAGTCGTACAAAACTCGAACTATCCATTTTAAAATTTATAGCATCTTGAACCGCAACAAACTTTGAATTATAAATTATTGTATTATTCAAACCAGAATTTTATAAAATTTGCCTAGGACTTAACTGAATCAAATATTTGGTTCATTATATTATTCTTTCATAATCAACCATGTAAACAAGCTTTATATTTTATTATTATTTATTATTATATATATATATTTTTTTTTGTAGATTTGGAAAGTAAGTAACATTTTAATGTCGTGGCTTATTATAATACATTTATTTTAGATTCTGAGCGTAGCGAAGAATGTATTGGTTCTACAATAATGTGTGTCATTTTTTTCTTTTTTTTTTTTTTATGTATGAAGACACTTTTACTACCCAAAATAATGCTCCGATTATAACGAATTGGTACTTTATTTATGTCATTTTTCGGTTTTATCAAAATTGACCATAAGCGGTAAAAAAAACGACAAAAAATGACGAAAGAACGGCATTTTTCAAATTTCGTCTAATTCGATTTCAATATTTCACGTTAACTCAGGCAATTTTGAAGTTAGAGACGTGAACATTTTTTTGGGAGTTTATATAGGTACTATATATATGTGATAAAATACGATACGAAAACCGTTACATTCATTTTTCTACAAAATATAGGACGTTGAATATTTCGTAAAATTCTCGTTTTAATGTATATAATGTTTGATAAAATTAGCAATATTTGGTATTAAGGTCTAAAAATTTTACTGAAATATAATATACGTATATATATATTACTTAACATTAATTCAAAATATTAGAAAAATCCCTAGTCTCAATTTTTTTTTATAGCCGTTTAAAGTTGATATTTTTAGTTTAAATGAAAATATTATGAAAAAAATGACGAAAAAACGGCATTCACAAAAACATGGCTCTATGGAAAACGCGTGTGGTCTAGTCGGCGAAACATTCCCGAACGCTATCTCGGTGTTAAGCACCGAAGCCAGGCATCGCTAGCGGGTGGATGACCACCATTTTGTTTTTTTTTTCGTTTTTTTTCTTTTTATGTCTGACTCATCATATCAAAATATCAGAAAAATCCATGGTCTCAATTTTTTTTTTATAGCTGTATAAAATTGATATTTTTATTTTTTGTTTTTATGACTGAAGACACTTGTACTACCCGAAACACAATGGTCCGATTTTCACGATTAGCAAATGTTTCTGGTAGGAAAGTGGATGTTCTTGGTACTTTATTTAGGTCATTTTCGAATATCTTAAAATTGATCCTCTGCGTTAGAAAAAACGATGAAAAAATGACGAAAAAACGGCAATAAAAATTAATCAATACCACCTACATTATCTGACTGAACTTCACTCAGAATCGTTTTGTCTAATGCAATGGTTTTACATTGCATATAAATTAAAATTATTATAATTAAATACTATGATATGCACAACTAAATCCCTGCGGCAGGAGTATCATCGTCTTTTTTCTTTATTACAATAATGATAATTAATTCAACCAGTCTTATGAATAATAATTAATTTTTAATAATAAAAATTTTTCATAATATTATAAATAATAAATTAAATTTATATCATATTAAATATCATTATAATACCTATTCATTTTATTCTTACTTTTTACAGACTTTAATTTAAACGTAGAAGGATTAATTGATAGTAATAGAGATGCGTGTTTATTTATGTTTATCCTGGTTAATAGTAAGAATTCTATTAAATTAATTAATTAGTAATAAAACAAATTATTTAACGAGAAATACATATCACTGTTTCAATATTTTTTTTTCCATTATAGTAAAAGACTAAGTAATATGTTTAATTTATTTCATTAAAATGCTTAAGATAACATAAAATTATAATATACTTCATTATAACAATTAATAATTACCTATTTAAAAATAATTAAAAAAAAATAAATTAAAATATTTACAGATATAATTATTATTTATATTTTACATTTTACATAATTAATTAATTCAACATATATTATATATTTTTTTAAGTGTAAAAAATGATACGTAAGCAAATTGGATGTCAACATATTATTATGAAGATTAATAACAGTGATTTCATTGTAAATTAAGTAAATTGTAATTTCTATTTCTCTATGTGTAATGTTGTGCGTAAGACGTAAGACATAATTATATTAATAATTAATGTTCCAAATATTATTTATTTTATTTATAATTTATAAAATATATTATACTCGTATTATAATAGATATAAAAAATCATATAAAATTTGAAATAAAATACATTATCCAATATTAAATTTTTTGAAGGATATAATTTATATCATATAATTGGTGTGATTTATGAATTTAAAATTGTCTAGTAAATATACCTGTAGATTTGTTGTACGAGTATAACATGGAATCGTTTAAAATATATAACATATAAGTATGCGTTTTAGTAATTCTATTTAAAAAATTAAAACTCATTCACATTTTAAGTTGTTAAAGGAAATGTTCAGTCGTGATAAAACGTCGACGATGCCGTTCTAATCTAAACAAATCGTGCCAATACCTAAATTTTATACCGTATTACTAAGGTGACTAGATATTATATACAGAAAAAAAAATAAATAAGGGAAGGGATACTGCTGTGGAAAGGATACAGGTGTAAAGATGATAGTGTGTAATTTTGATTACAATTTGAATGCAATGATGAATCATTACATTCGAAAAACGATTCTGATCAAATTTTTTACATTTATCAGTCACTACATTCAATATAAATAATTTTACTAAAATTTCAAATTTAAACACTTATAAAATCGAGTTTTAAAATTTTCTTGATATTTTGTAAATTCATTAAGGTATGATTTGTTAGTATGCTTCAAAAATTTTTCAAATACCTATTATCCAAATTTTTCAGCTTTTTTATTAATTTTTATTGTAAAACTTTTGTGAAATAATAAGAAGAATATTTGTATGGAATCTAAGATTTTATTTTAAACTAAAAATATTAACTTTAAACATCTATATAAAAAAAAAAAAAAAAAAAAAATGGGATACTTGGAATTTTTCTAATATTTTGATATGATCTTAAGTAATATGTAAGTACATTTCAGTTAAATTTTCAGACCAAATGGCAAACCGACAAATTGCCAATTTTATCAAACATTATATAAATAAAGACGAGAATCTTAGGAAATATTCAAAGTCCTATATTTTGTAGTAAAATTAACGTAACAATCCCAAGAGTTTACCAATGTTATACCATTGTTATGTTATTACCATATAATAAATAAAATATGAGTAATTATAATAATAAAAAAAGATGAGCTGATACTAATGCCGCACAAGATACAGGTGTGCGAATCATAGCGTATAAATTTTAATTAGAACTTGAATGAATGATAAACCATTGCATTCGAAAAAACGATTCTGAGCGAAGTTCAGTCAGATTATATTTTTCGTTTGAATTAAAAATATCAACTTAAAACAGCTATAAAAGAAATTGAGATTAGGGATTTTTCTAATATTTTACTATGACGTTAAGTAATATGTAAGTATACTTCCGTAATATTTTCAGAACCTAATACCAAAAATTGCCAATTTGATCAAATATTATATACGTAAAAACGTGAATTTTACGAAATATTCAAAGTTCTATATTTTGGAGAAAAATTAATGTAACGGTTCCAACATTTTACCACATATATATAGTAGCTATGTGAATACCCAAAAAAATTTTCAAGTCTCTATCTTTAAAATTTCCCGAGTTATCGTGAAATATAGAAATTGAATTCGTCAAAATTTCATTTTTCGAGAAAAATGCCGTTTTTTCGTCATTTTTTCGAAGTTTTTTCTACCGCTTATAGTCAATTTTGAGAAATTCGAAAAATGACCTAAATTAAGTACCATCTACGTCCACTTTTACATCTAAAGCTCACTATTCGTGAAGATCGAATCATTATTTCGGGTAGTAAAATTGTTTTCAGAATATTTATTTATACGTAGGGATTCTAAGATTTTCGTTTTCCTAAAAATATCAACTTAAAACGGATATAAAAAAAAAATTGTGACCTGGGATTTTTATAATATTTTGGTATAATGTTAAGTAATACGAGTATGTGAGTAAACTACTGTAAAATTTTCAGACCTAATTACCAAAAATTGCCAATTTTATCAAACATTATATACGTAAAAACGAGTATTTTACGAAATATTCAAAGTCCAATATTTTGTAGAAAAATTTACATAACGGTTCCAAAATTTTACCACATATATATAATAGTTATTTGAACACCCAAAAAGTCTCTAACTTAAAAATTGCTTGAATTATAGTGAAATATTAAAATCGAATTAGTCGAAATTTCAGTTTTCGTGAAAAATTCCGTTTTTTCGTCATTTTTTTGTCGTTTTTTCTACCGCTTAGGGTCAATTTTGAGAAATTCGAAAAATGACCTAAATAAAGTACCAACTACATCCACTTTGCTACCGGAAACATACCCTATTCGTGCAAAGCGGAGCATTATTTCGGGTCGTAATTTTGTTGTCTTACATAAAAAAAAAAAAAAAATCACACATCATTGTAAAACCAATACATTCTTCGCTTCGCTCAGAATCTAAAATACACGCACATGAATTAATTCATATTGCTTTTAATTGAAGTTATACAACATAATATATTAATATATAATAAAGTGTAGCTTATTTACATAAAAAAAAATATCAAAAATTAAATTCAAAATTAGGATCAATAATTAAGTTATATTGTTACAAAGAAGGTTTTTCTATAAAGCACCTTTTTAATAATCATAAAATTATGTTAAACTATAAATAAAATTTTATATGTGTAGGTATTATCTAATATTAAAATCTAGAAAATAAAAACAAACTTTTATTCTTTATTCTATTTCATTATGTCATGCGTGTATGTTGATGGTCATGTCAATGACATATAAATATATTAAATAAAAAACACAAAAACAAATCACTACATACAATGCAAATACAAATCAAACGGGAGGAGACTAAACACAAGACAACGTCTTTGTGTGTCTCCTCCGTCTCTTTGTTCTTTTTCAAAACCCTATATTTAAATCATTTTAAAACTAGGACACCACAAAACTGATGTCATCACAAATTCTTAAATTCTAAATTACATTATTTTTTTTCTTTAATCTAGGTTAAATATACATAAAACCCTTACATAGCATTAATAATGAAATAATTAAAAATTGCTACCTAATTTAAAAATTGTTTATATTATTATACTAATACTACAGTCCCTAATCTAGAAAAAATATGACCTCATATTTTACATAATAAAAGTAGTATTATCGTATTAGCACATTATTACATCATTATCATTATAATTAAATATATAACTATAAATAATAATATCCTTAATCAATATATCTTACATAAATTATATAGTTAATACAATAATACATATTAAATTAAAACAATACAATTTTACATGTTTTTAGATGGAAATGGTGGCAATAGTTGTAATTGTAATATAATCTATTTTCCAGGACTTGAAACTGGTATCAAAATCGATTTTAAATATTAGTTAAAATAGTAAAAATTCCTAATTAAAATCAAAATTATTAACAAAAACCTAAGAAATCAAATTCGGGTTTTAAAATTTAAAATAGAAACAATGAAAAATGTTAACTGATATTCAATATCAAAATTATAGATGATCATTATATACATATTTCAATATTCAATATCATAATCGGAAAAAAAACAATAAGTAGGTACTGCAAATTAAAATTGAAAGTGAAACTATTAAGTTATATCAGTGGCGTAGCCATGGAGGGGGGCAAGGGGTCCATGGCCACCCATCGGCCGTATGTTATATTTAAATTTAACATGTATTTATTTCTCATACAAAATAGAAATAAAAAAATAAAAATATAAAATAATAAATTATACTCGTATATGATATTATAATATACCTACTATGTATAATCAATATGTATTTATTGATATTTATATCGAATATTATAATATATTATATAATTTTGTGATCATAATTTAATTTTTTTGATATGACAAAACTGCATTTATTGCATTAGAAGTAGCTGTTTCTTGTTTTTCTTATACATTTAATTTAAGTCAAATTTTACAGTGTAAAAAACAAGATTTGTCTAAAGCTTTAACAGATGTGACTATATACTGCGGCCGACGAGAGAGCACTTTTGGGCGGCGACCAAAACTCGTCCGTTCTCGCGCACTCCCACCACTAAACCTCCCAAACTACTGGCCGCTGACACCGTTGTCGCCACCGCCGACCCACCTGCCATCACCGTCGACGCCACCGGTTAGGTAACCTAACCGGATTTGGATGCGCGAAGGAATAGTGCTCTCTCGTCGGCCGCAGTATAGTAAAATGAGGTTTAGTAGAACTTCGTGAAAATGCTAGTAATCACTTTAAAATAATATTTAATGAAGTTACTTTACTTGCATCAAAAATGAATATTGAAATAAAAATACCTCGTACTTGTAGAAGACAAACTAATCGTTCAAATATAAATACTACTGACGCAGAAGAATATTTTAGAATTACAATATTTATTCCTTTTCTAGATAATATTATCTTACAACTAAAAATTAGATTCGATGAGAGATTAAAAAATATTATGTCTCTAGAAGGACTAATTCCTGTAAATTTTGCGATGTACGATAATGAAGAAATATTATGTGCAGCAAAAATATATGAAAATGACCTTCCTACTAATGCCTTAATAAATCTAAAAACTGAACTAATTATGTGGCAAAACCAATGGAAAAATAATGGCATCTACAATAATAAAGAAAAACCTACGTCAGCAATAGAAGCATTGAGCTACTGTTGTACTGATATTTTGACAAATATAAAATTATTACTTCAGTTATTTGCAACATTACCTGTAACTACAGCAACACCAGTAAGAACATTTTCAACTCTTAAAAGATTAAAAACATATCTAAGATCGACAATGACAGAAGAAAGACTAAATGGACTAGCTTTAATAAATATAAACAAATCTGAAGAATTTTCAGAACAATAAATTATTCAAGTTTTTGCGGAGAGATCACCTAGACGACTTCAGTTATTGGACTGAACCAAAACACAATAATTATTATTAATAAGTGCCTGCTTTATCTTTATTTATAACAAATTATATTTAAAAATTTATGTAATACGTGTAAATATTCATATGTGTGTTATATTAATAAAAGAGAAAATATGATATAGGTATAAAATTTGTTATAATAGAGTATTTTTTATGGCTGTGCCCCCCCCCTAATACAAAATCCTGGCTACGCCACTGAGTTATATTAACATTTAGTTTGTAAATTGAGTAGGGTTTTAATTTTAAATTATAATAAATAACAATATCACAAATTAAAAAAATTCTAGTTAATTTAGTGTGGATCTATTCGTTGTATGCCATCGGACAAGAACGAATAATAATTATATTATTTAGTAATAATAAATGACTCCATGAAGTCACTTTGGCCACGAGTACATTATAAATTTATAAGTTTAAGTTATAACTTATAAAGTTATAACCGTCCCAGAAAACAATAAAATATTATTTAACGAATTTAATTATACCAGCATAATATTAAAACTTAAAATTCATTATGTAAGAACTATAAATATTTCTTTATTAGTATGGGCAATGGAAAATGTGACATCAGTGATTAGTTGGATACTATAATATGTATAACATTTACTGGAAAATAGATTCTATAATCAATAGATTACATGAAATTATGAACGCATTATTATAGTTCTGGTGCATACGCGCGTTTTTCCCGTGGGAACCCCATGTGTGCATTGTGACTAGTTTTATTTTTTATTTTGAAAGTTGCAAATTGTAATATTTGACAATAACAATAATATTATAATATTTTTCATATTAATAAATAATAAAGTTGATAATAAAACTAAAAATCGATTATTTTATTAAATAAGAATTTAAATAATTAAAAAACCAAATTGAAAACTAAAAACTAGAAAATCTAAAATTAAAATTAAAATTAAAACCGAAAAACTAGAAAAATTGATGATCAAAAATGTAATTATAACCGATAAATTAGAAAACCAATTTTAAAATTTGTAATTAAAATCCAATAATTGGAAAATAAATTTTCAAAATTGTAATTAAAACCAATAAATTTGATAATTGTTAACCCAAAACTTTATTAATACCAAAATTATTTCTTCCGGTTTCAAGCCCTGCTATTTCCTTACTAGTACTTCATGCGGTTAACCGTTGCAACACCCACATAATATATACGTTATTATATAAATATATAATATTCACCACTTATCTGCTAACAAAACGTGACAATATATAAAATTGAACAAGAAAAAAAAATGTATTATATATAATACAAATAACAAGTGAACTAAAATGAAAAAAAAAACGTCACATGAATGGTGAATATGGATTGTCCTCCTCTTCTAATGTTGACACGGAAGCCAACAGTCACTACACGTGAACGTATAGATATATAAATATATTTCAATAAGGCCGAAGCACACACGAGTCTCTCCAATCACCCGCAAGAATATACTGTTCAAAAAGGGCGCACACGCGTATAACTTTAATATTCTAACCGCGTATATAATATAATGCCGGAGCCTATATATATATATATATATATATATATATATACGAGTATATAATTAAAAAAAAATGATTTTAGCACAAATGTAGGTATATCGGTGCTTAATAAACAAAACAACGCTAGATCGCTAGACACACAACTTAACGTCACGAAACAAGCTATAACGTACGCGACGGTTGTCGAAAGACAAGAGTAAAACAATACGACCGCAGTCGGGCGAGAAGTGTTCACGTAAAAACCACGACACCGGCAAAAGCGAATGGTCGCGAGAGATAATTTTCGCGAATGTTCCAAAATCACATGATTTAATTGCGCTGCTGTAGTCAGACGATTATATTTGGGAAAACTCGCCAAATAACATTATAAATTTATAACCATCCAACACGTATACATAATATAATAAATAAGACGAAGTTTAAAAAAACGATACTTCGATGAAACATATTCCACCTGCAGGCACGAAACATATTTCTCCAGTTGCATAAAGTCTTCCAGGAAAGTCATAATTTCGTAATAATATAAGATTCAGCTGAACGATTTTCATCGATCTGCGCGATACTTCATTAACAGCAAACGGATATCAAACAACTTATCAACCTCGTTTGATCCGTATAGTCGTCTTAATCTCGTGATCGTTACATTTGATCCACGTCCAAATTAAAAATATCTTGAAACCATGCACTAAATCGTTATCAAAAATTGTAATCTTCTAATGAAATATAATCTTCCATCCGGAGTACCGGTAATAGTTATATTCAGGTGTATCAAACACCTGTAAACATTCTCTTCTTATTTGTCTTCCAAATAATAAAGAATTATAAACACACACACACATACAGTTATAAAACTTTAAGGTAACGAGCCTTAGTTGGGCGCCACTTTGTTGTATGTGAAACACACACAAAATAAATCACTCTAATAATTAATATAAATAAATTTATTAATCATTAAATATATTAAAAAATAAACACAAATACAACGTCCAGAAAATACAACTTAAAAACAAATTGGAGGAGACTAAACACAATAGACAACGTCTTCGTGTATCGTGTGTCTCCTCCGTCTCCTTGTTCTTTTTCAAAACCCTATATTTAAATCATTTTAAAACTAGGACACCACAAAACTGATGTCATCACAAATTCTTAAATTTTAAATAACATTTTTTTTTTCTCTTTAATCTAGGTAAAATATACATAAAACCCTTACATAGCATTAATAATGAAATAATTAAAAATTGCTACCTAATCTAAAAATTGTTTATATTATTATACTAATACTACACTATATAGGTATAATTATAGCATATTTTATTGTACAATGAATATTCTCCTAAAATGATAATTTATTATATTTAATTATGTATATAGGTACTCGTAAATAATTTACTCTATTTTATATATTAGAAAACTATTTATTATATAATAAATATATATAATGACAAACCATTGCATTCAAAAAGCGAAGTTGTTCAGTCAGATAATGAAGGTAAGTTTTATGAAATATTTAAAACGCAAAATTTTATCACACATATAGGAAACATACAGGTACACATATAGTACATAAATTAACACCCTATAAAATGTTTTAGTCCCTTACTTCAGAATTGTCCGAGTTATCGTTAAATATTGAAATTGAATTGGTCGAAATTTCAGTTTTCGTGAAAAATGCCGTTTTTCGTCGTTTTTTCTACCACATAGGGTCAATTTTGAAAAATTCAAAAAACGACCAAAATAAAGAACCAACTGCATTCAATTTTTTACTGAATACCTATTCTATTCGTAACTATCGGAGCGTTTTGTCTGGTCAAAAAAATGTTTTCATATATAAAAATAGGAAAAATATTTAAATATTGATTTTACTGAAATTTCGATATTAAACAGCTATAAAAAAAAATTTGAGTCAAGGGATTTTTATAATATTCTGGATACAATATTAAGTAATATGTATATATACTTGAGTAAAATTTTCAGACCTAAATGACCAAAATTGCCAATTTTATCAAACGTTATATACGATTACATAAAAACGAGAATTTCACGAAATATTCAATGTCCTATATTTTGAAGAAAAATAAACCAAATGTTTCCAAAATTTTCCCAAATATATTATATAGTAGCTATTTGAAAACGTAAAAAATTTTCAGGTCGCTATCTTCAAAATTGCTTGAGTTATTGTGAAATATTGAAATCGAATTCGTCGAAATTTCAATTGTCGTGAAAAATGCCGTTTTTTATCGTTTTTTTACCGCTTACAAAATTGGGTGTTGAAAATTTCATAATATTTTGGAAAAACGTTAGGATATGTATCAGTATATTTCAATAAAATTTTCCAAATTTATTGGTTTTTCTATTAATTTTCATTGTGAAAGTATTGAGAAATAATCAAAGTATTAAGAAGAATATTCGTTTGAACTAAAAATATCAATTTTAAACAGTTATAAAAAAAAAATGTAACAAGGAATTTTTTTATCATTTTGATATGATGTTAAGTAATATGTAAGTATACTTCAGTAAAATTTTCAGACATTAATAGCTAAAATTGAGAATTTTAACAAACATTATATATATATAAAAACAAGAATTTTACGAAATATTCAAAGTCCTATATTTTGTAGAAAAATTAACCAAACGGTTCAGAAGTTTTACCATATATATATGTTACGGGCAAATCCCGAAACTCGGGCAAAACGCGATCTGCCCGGGCAAATCGCGGAGTGACCGGTCAAATCGCGATTTGACCAATTGGATCTCGGGCAAATCCCGAAAACATTTTTTTTCTAATGTGATAAAACAATTTAACATTTATAATTTAATATTTATATATTATTATTAATAAAATTTATATAGAAAAATCCCTAAATAAATAAATTTTATATAATAATTACAACACCAATATTAAATATATTAAAGGAATTAGTCTTTATTTTATTATAATATTGTACCTATTTGTAATTTTCATATACTAGTAATTTATAAATTTAAAAATAAAATAAAAATACAATTAATTTCAATAAATTGTGGTTTTTATTTAATAATAGTATATCGTATATGTATATCACATTTGAAAAAATCAAAAGTAATTCGTGATTTACCCGAGAACCAATTAGTCAAATCGCGATTTGACCGGTCACTTCGCGATTTGCCCGGGCACATCGCGTTTTGCCCGAGTTTCGGGATTTGCCCGTAACATATATATATATATATATATATATAACTATGTAAACACCCGAAAAAATTTTTAAGTCCCTATCTTTAACATTCCTCGAGTTATCGTGAAATATAAAAATCGACTTCTTCGAAATTTCAGTTTTCGTGGAAAATGCCGTTTTTTGCCGTTTTTTCTACCTCTCAGGGTCAATTTTGAGAAATTCAAAAAATGACCAAAATAAAGTTCCAACTACATCCACTTTTCAACTGGAATTATATGCTATTATATTTTATTACAAGAATAACGCATTCAAAAAATCATAGGGCCATCTTTAAGGGACCTGGATCCTGAATAATTGAATGCTGAACATTATAGTTATAAAGAACAAATCCAAGGGATTTGAAAAAACAACGCTGATGGGTGAAGCTAATATTATATAGATATAAACACTAAAGTAAATGTATTAAACATAAAATAAAACGTTAGTGATAATTAACGACCAGATTTTTGTGCAGTTAAAATCTAAGAAACGTGCAATTAAAATGTTAAAATGAGCAAAATCCTGCAAAAATAAAAAAACATTTTCATTATAGATACTTCAAATTTTATTTTTAATACTATTTATTTTGTTATTTTTATCATATTATTTATATAATATTATTATTTATAAATTGGCATTAACTGTAAATTATTACCTATTACATTAAAATAAAAATAAAATAAAATAATAATAAACTGACAATATGTATATAACTGACATTACAATATTTGATTAAAATTTATAATCATGTACATTTCCAAGTTTCTTTCTGTAAAATTATGTCTCCTGTAACTTAATATGTGTTTTAAGTGTAAAAACACATTTTCTACGTCGAAACTTGTTATCGTGCATTGTTTGTAGCAGCATATAATAACAGGATCTTCTTTTAAATCTACATCATTTCCATTTATTGAATCGTTGTACAGTTTTAAAATATTGTATACGGGATTTTTATCAAATACTGATTTGAATTTTTCAGATTATTTGTCCGTTTTTATTCTAAATTGTCCTAAGTCCATATTGTACTGTTTCAACTACATCTATTTGATAATTTCATGTAAAATTTTGTTTTTTAATTTTTGTAATTGAATTAGGATTGAATAAATAATAAATCAGATATAATAAATGTAATATTTTAAATGGATTATATCAATAACAATAGCCTTATTGCATGACGTGTAAAATATAATTTTTCCTTCCGATTTCAATTCTGGATATTTCTCGAGTAAACACTTTATTTTAGAACAATAACAACTACCATTTTTCGACATTTTAAATTAAATAATTTTAAGCTTAAGTATCAATTATATGTCGCTAAATATATTGCGAGATATTTCAAACTAAATGTCGGGTAGTCGAGTACGCGTGTCGGACGAAGTCCAATATTTCATATAACAACATACTATAGCAATGATAAAAAAGATGAGCTGATACTCCTGCCACACAGGATACAGGTGTACGAATCATAGCGTTTAATTTTAATTAGAATTTGAATGCAATGTAAACCATTACATTCGAAAAAACGATTCTGAGCTAAGTTCAGTCAGATTATAATATTCATTTGAACTAAAAATATCAACTTAAAACACCTATAAAAAAAAAAAATTGAGATTTGGGATCTTTCTAATATTTTGATATGATTTTAAATAATATGTACCTATATTGTATATATACTTCAGTAAAATTTTCAGACATTAATACCAAAAATTGCTAATTTTATCAAACATTATATATGAAAACGAGCACTTTACGAAATATTCAAAGACCTATATTTTATAGAAAAATTAACGTTACAAATCTAAAATTACATTACATATATATAGTGGCTATGTGAACACCCAAAAATTAATATTTTCAATTCTCTATCTTAAAAATTGCCTGAGTTATCGTGAAATATAAAAATTGAATTCGTCAATATTTCATTTTTCGTGAAAAATGCAGTTTTTTCGTCATTTTTTCGAAGTTTTTTCTACCGCTTATAGTCAATTTTGAGGAATTCGAAAAATGATCTAAATAAAGTACCATCTACATTCACTTTTACATCTGAAACTCGCTATTCGTTTTGATTTATTTGTTGAAGAAATATCAGAAAGTGATAGATATGCATGTGTATTAATGTTTGCCTTGTTTAGTAGATAACCATATTATGTTCCAAATAATGTTATTTATTTTTATATATATAATTTACAAAATATATATTATACATATTAATAACGGTAATACATATTTTAATAATTTATAAAAAATTAATTGATGGCCTTGTCGCCAGTTCTTTTTAATTTAGCGCTTGAGAAAGTGATCAGGTCAATGCCAATGCGACAAGGCATGGAGTTTTTGTCAAATAGTACACTCCTGGCCTATGCAGATGATATAGTTATAATAGGCAGTACGCGGCAAGATGTAGCGATAAGAACTAATGACTTGTTAAAAGCAGCGAAGCCAATGGGTCTAGAAGTAAATCAGGATAAAACCAAATATTTAGTCATGACTAGGGGAACAAGAGATATCTCGGACCTAGTAGTAGAAAACTATATCTTCCAACAAGTGGAAAATTTCAAATATCTTGGGGCAAACATAAATCAACACAATAACATGCATAATGAAATTAAAATTAGGATATCAGCCGCTAATAAGGGTTACTACGCTTTGGAAAAATTGTTCAAGTCAAAGCTCCTCTCTAGACGATCAAAAGAACGCCTGTACTCAAGTTTCCTACGGCCAGTTCTAACATATGCATG
>JAIUCT010000011.1:170167-184591 GCA_021307375.1 Tetraneura akinire
ATAAATTTATATTCAAATTTCTATATTTAGACAAAAATTATTGTATTCATCCTTAATTTAATTATACCTACACATTATAAAAAATGCATATCTTAACATTCCATAAATTTTCAAGTACTTTAGTTTAATATTATAACCCGAGTTGCCGTAATATATTTAAAATCAAATTCTTCAAAATGAATATTCCATGAATATTAAGAATTCCTGATTATTTGGTAGTTTTATCCTCTCGCATAATACACTTAATTTTGAAGAATATCCCAATTTTATATAACATTATAATTGCAATTACTGTGGAAATGATAATGGCCTTGTAATAAGTTTCCACGTTACATAATGAATAAAAACAATATAATTATGTATAATATAATAAATAATTTATTCTTGTACTTTAAAATAATATTATTTATATTGCATATGATTTCTATAATACATAAAGCGAGAAATCGTAAGTAAATATAATTATTGTTTATTTATTTTATATGACCTATATCGGTCTGGAAAACGTATTTATGTAGTTGTACATAATAAATGAAAAATAATTTAATATGAAAATGAGATTGTAATATTACGTATATATTCGTATTACTATTTTCCTAGATATTATATAACAAGAATATAATATTCAATAAAACAAACTTATAGTTTAAATAAATTGCATATATTATTATTTTATAATATTAAAATCACAAATTAAGATAATATGGATTGGAAATGACATGGACGAATTACCATCATAATAATAGTTTTTGATAGCGGTCAAATTAAACATACGTATCTATTTATTGCGCGACAAATATTTAATGCAAATATAAAATATAAAATATAAAATATAAAATATAAAAAATTATAGTAATTTAAACACATACCTTATTATTAAATTAAGATATTATTATTAATATTATTAAAAAATTATTGTAATTACGTATTGCATTTTATTAATAATATTATTATTCCAATAATACGTATAATTACTATTTGTCTTACTACCTTGTTTAACATCGTGCTAAACATTTGTCTCATTTTATTTGTTAAAATTTATCTATTAAGATAAGAATTATACGACTAATAAATACATGTATAACTGGATCAGAAATCAATTTTCTTCTTGTACCCATATAAAAGTATTATTAATATTTCAGGTATACCAGAAAAACGTAAGTTATTTGAATAAAATTTCCAATATATAAGGTATACGATTGAAAAATTACGTATACAAGTATATTATGATAAAACTCCGGATAAAAAGAAGTTGTCTATTAAGATATATGAAAGATCAACTTAATAATATAATATATTTATCATTAAACGAAATAAACGGTAAAGAACTTATTATATAAAAAAAACTCAATATAACAAAAAAAATATTAAAACGTTCGTTATTAATACATTATTATTTAAAAGCTTAACAATTATTTTTTTTTTTTTACAATAGCTCCTAGGGGTATGTACCATTAGAATAATAATATAAAAATAAATTAACATTACCTACCTACCGATGTATTATCTTATCCATAAAATGTTGTTAGTATAAGAAATTAGTTTAATAATTAGTGATAGTTAATTATTTAAAGAATTGTGAATTAAATTTTGTTGATGTCAGAAGAAACAGACTCAATATTTATTAGTACAAAATCTATACCTATAAATATAAACAAAATCCAAAACTGTCATTAAGATATGAAATTAAAAAGAATAAAATTGTTTTAAACTAAATAATAATTTAAAAGTTATAAAATATTTTTCTTAAGGAGATAAAAATTTTGATTTAAATTTTAAATCAATAACATCACATACCTATATATCCTTTTTACTTTGTATTTGTGGATACTTCACGGTTATAATATTTTACATTTTAAACAATATAAGTGCTGACGTAATAGTGACAACATTATAAAATGAATTAATTGTACACTCATTTTACCATCATATTGTAACAAATATTACAATATTACAAAGTGTTGTTAAATAGTGATATACCATAAAACATATCAGATTAGTTTAGTACACGGCCTTACATATCATTTTGTATGTTACGCCGTGGTTTTGTAGTTTGATTTCACTTTCTTATACACAAGACCATGGATAAGATATGACTAAAAAATTTTATATCGCAGAAAATATTAATAATATACCTTAGCAGAGTATATAATAAAATATATATAATTTTTAATTTTTGTATAACCATAGACAAAACTTGATAATGTGGGATAATGTAATATGGGATTGGCCATATCCCAGATCATAGATCATAAATTATTGATCAAAGACTAGGGTCTAAAATGAGAATTAACGAACCATTCGGTGATATATACATAATACTATTAGGTGATTTTTTCCTATTCTCTAAAATTAGCTATAGGGCAAAATGAAAAAAAAAATGAATAAAAATTGACGAAAAAATGATGAAAAAACGGCATTCTATGACGGAACTTCGCTCAGAATCGTTTTTTCGATTGAAATGGTTTGCCATTGCATTCAAATTATAATTAAAATTAAACACTATAATTGCACACCTGGATCCTTTCTACACCTATATCCCTTCCCTTACTTTTTTTTTAATATTATTATAATTTGTGATAGAGATATAATTTGAAATTTATTAGGTAAGATAATAAAAATACAATGAATTCAAAAAATGAATATTTGGTGTATTGTTATTTTTATATGCCGTCATCGTTCACAGTGTTCAATTCCTCTTTCGGTCAATGGTCATATACCAGTATACTACATCCCCACACACTTATAATAACTTAGTTATTCTTTAATAGACTACCAAAATATTTATTAGAAATAAAGAAATAATTTATATAGAAGTACAAAGTTTGTTGGTTGAGCTTTAGTCTATATAAATAATATATAAGTATATATAATATTGTTTAAATATGGGTACATATTTACATAATAAAACATAAATTTTTAACGAGTAGGTTTTTGTTGGTGTATTCCAGTAACCACAAGATCATAAATATAATTAATAATTAATTTTATTCTAAAGGTCCTCTTACTTTGATCAGCGAAGTACCTTTGAGGAGTGGGTTATGGAAGCACTTGATCCGCATAGATTTTTTTTTTAATTTAATAATTTTCCATAAACTAAAAAAATTCTTTATCATAATAGCATGTTTACCAATTTCATAATCCGCTAAACTGTCATTTAACTTTAAGACGGTAACATTTTCAAAAATTAAATTATCTTTATAATATATGAATATTGAATAGGAATATTATTTATAAACTAAGTAATTATTTTATAAATTCCTTGAAATAAGACATATGAACATTTATTTTTATAAAATAAAGGAACCATTACTATGAGAGACCCTTAGTAAAATATACTATTGATTTATACATAAGTGATACAATAATAGTGCATGTGATTAGGTAGATATGTTAATGAATATGAAATATAAATTATTTTTAGAATCACAATCAGCATATAATCGTTTGTGTAGTATTATTATGACTGGCAATCGCAATTTATGTAAGTACATTCTAATAAATTTTGTCTAAATGATTTTTTGTCATTTCTGATATGGAAAATTATTTGTTAAATATTAAATAATAAATTTACCTTATTTTATTAAATTAATCGTAAATGTTCTTATAGTTTTTATTGACATAATTACTAACATTATTATTTAACATTATATTTTTTATATTTTTTCTGAATATATATCCTTACGATACTACATTTTACAAATGATTTACACTTACGTTTTTTTATTATTATGGGTTAATAAACTAATTTATCCTTAATTCTAATTTTTTATTTATATAATATTCATACTTTTTTTGTATAATTTGTATACCTTATTTTATATGCTCCTGCACATAGATGAAAATACAAGTGAGTTTTCTTAAAATTATAGATTATAAGATATATATTATTTATTATTTAGAGAAAATATATTTTCTTTAATATTTTTATTAAGTATTATATTAGGTATTTTAATCTACATTAGAATGAATAATATTTTAATATTAGGTAATATTAGGTCCACTAAACATCATATTGTTTATTATATTTTTATTGATATTATAATATTTCAATAACATACAATTACCAAAAAATATCTATATAAGATGACTTCTGTATTATTATACTTCTTTAATATTTTTATTAAGTTTATTTTAATTAAGTATATTAATCTACATTAGAATGAAAAATATTTTAATATTAATATTAGGTCCACTAATCACCATATTGTTCATTGTATTTTTATTGATATTATAATATTTCAATAACATACATTTATCAAAAAAAAAAAAAAAAAAAATTATCTATATAAGATGACTTCTGTAGTACTGAAAACGAAATAATGTAACCTAATCCTCCTTTACAATCTCTGCAACAACTCATCAACTTATTTCTAATCAATAATAATAAGGCCGCTTTCACACGGTCCGTTTTTGAACGGCAACAGAAACGGATCGGATAAAAATAGATAAGAAACATGGTTTTTACACTAGTTATTCACACTATCCGTTTCAACCAACTGACAAATAACCCGCTGGCCTGTTATCGGATGACTTGACGGATTGCCTCGATATTTTTCTGTCGTCGAAAAAACGATTCTGAGCGACGTTCAATTATAATTTATATAATGCCGTTTTTTCGTCATTTTTTTCATAACATTTTCGATAAACTTAAGATATCAAATTTAAACAGCTATAAAAAAGTTGAGATGAGGGATTTTTATTTAAATAAAAAATATACTTCAGTAAAATTTTCAGACCCTGATGCCAAAAATTCCCAATTTTATCAAACATTACGAGGTATGTTATACCTAAAAACGAGAATTTTACGAAATATTCAACGTCCTATATTTTGTGGAAAAATTAATATAACAGTTCCAAAATTTTACCACATATATATTTGTTATATATATATATATAACTTATGTGTATACCCAATAAAATTTTTAAGATTCTAACTTCAAAATTGCCAGAGTTATCGTGAAATATTTAAACCGAATTCGTCGAAATGTCTGTTTTCGTGAAAAATACCCTTTTTTTCGTCATTTTTTTTCATTTTGCCTATAGCTAATTCTAGATAATTTTAAAAAATCACCTTACAATATTATGTATATATCACTGAATGGTTCGTTTATTCTTATTATAGACTTTAGTCTTTCATCTATGATCTATGATCTGTGATATGGCTAACCCCAGGGAGGTGGTCAAAGAAACATTATAAGATTTACGAAGGAAATTTCTATTTATAGATAGTAGCTATTAGTTTAAATAATATTATTATTATGGTTGCTATAAGTAACAATAATAATATCATTATTTTGGTTGCTCTTAGTAACAATAATATTTATATTATCACTACGGTTACCATTAAAACTTAATTTTAGGTAATGAATCAAATTCTTCGAAGGAAAAAGGTCCTTTCGGTTTTTTTCGTCTTTTTTGTGTCGCATGAGGTCAATTTTGAGAAATATTATTGGATGTACATGCTTTTTCTTTGTAGATGACATTTGTCTAGTGTTGTTACCTCTTGTTTGGAACTGATTAATTTCTTCTTCTTCTTCTTCAGCTCTAGGGGCCGTTGAGGTCCATAGCTGCAAAACAAACTTCTCTCCATCTGTCTCTTTCTAAAGCCAATACAAAAGGGTCGTTTACCCCAAGTTGTATTAGTTCCTTCTTGCATTTGTCGATCCATCTCTGCTTCGGTCTTCCAATCGGTCTCTTACCCTGCGGAGTCCAGTATAGAACGTCCTTTATTATTGATTTAGCTCTTATTACATGACCAAGCCATCTTAGTCTTTTGTGACGTATTTCTGCTACAATATTTGGTTTTCCGAATAGTTCTTGTATTTCCTGGTTAGACCTGATTTCGTAAGTTTGGTCTTCATTTCTTTTAGGTCCATATATCCTTCTGAGGAATTTTCTCTCCAGGATAGCTAGTTTTTTTTCATCTCCCTGAGTCATGGGCCATGTCGCACATGCATACATTATAACCGGCCTTGCTAGTACTCTATAAATTCGTTCTTTAGATTTATTTGACAGCAGCTTCGACCTCATTAAACCAGAAAGGGCGTAAAAACATTTATTTCCCGACGTAATACGTTTTTTAATTTCTTCGTGGTTGTCGTTTGTGCTACTCAAGTTGGTACCTAGGTATTTAAAATTCTTTACTTCTTCGAATATAAATCCGCCTGCTTGTAATCCCGTTGCTTGCTGGGTCTGATATCCGTCCCTGCCGACTCGCATATATTTGGTCTTGCTCTCATTAATAATAAGACCCAATTTTTCCGCGTTTCTAATTAGTGATTCTGTGGCTTTTTGGATATCTTGCTCGGTTTCGCCCAATATTGCTACATCGTCGGCATATGCAAGCAAGGGAATATTTTGGCCACAATTTATTCCTTGGTATTCTCTTTTTACCTCTCTTACTGCCACTTCTAGTATTATATTAAACAGTAATGGTGACAGTGCATCTCCTTGTTTTAATCCCGTTGTGGTATTGAACTCTTCTGATACTTCTTGCCCAAACCTAACTGCACATCTCGATACTTCTGTTGTTGCTCTAATCATCGATATTAATTTTGATGGGATCCCAAACAATTTAAGATGTCTCCATATTCCTTCTCTCTTTACTGAATCGTATGCCTGTTTGAAGTCAATGAATATTAGATGTAATGGCTTATTAAATTCGTAGTACTTCTCTATGAGTTGTTTCAGCGTAAATATATGGTCTATTGTAGATCTACCTGATGTAAAGCCACTCTGGTATTCTCCAATGATGTCTGCGGCGTATGGTTTAAGACGGTTCAGCAGAATATTTGATAGTATCTTATATGCAGTGTTGAGTAGAGATATCCCTCTGTAGTTTTTAACATCCATGGGATCCCCTTTCTTATATATAGGACAAATTATCGATAGGTTCCACTCCGATGGGATCCTTTCAGTTTTCCATATTTCTTTTATTAGGTCCCATATTTCCAATATTAGTTTTTGTCCACCGTTCTTCAAGAGCTCTGCAATGATCAGATCTTCCCCCGGGGCTTTATTATTTTTGAGCATTTTAATTGCTACTTCTAATTCCTCTTGGCTTGGTATTTTATCCTCTGGTTCTACAGTTATGTACTCTATACTCTCTTCTATTATATTCACTGGTTTCCCTAAGATCTCTTTGAAAACTTCCCTAAATTCTTCCGCAATCTTCTTTTCTTCTGTTATAAGTATGTCCTTGCTGTTTTTCATTATTCTTGCTCTTGGTTTACGCTTTTTTGTTAATTCGTTTGTTATCCCAAAAAATTTACGGGAATTTAGGTATTCTTCCTCGATGTTTTTAACTTTTAATTCTTCCCAGATTCTTTTTTCCTTCCTTATTATGGATTTATATTCTTTCTGTCTTTGTGCTAAAATTCTTCTATTCTTCTCTATGTTAGACGTCAATACTTCTAACCTTGCTCTGTCCCTGTTTTCTATCGCCTTCTTGCAATTCTCGTTGAACCATTTATTTTTCTTTCTCTTTGGTTCAAACCCAATAATTTCTTCCGCTGTAGTTTTAATAATCGTTTTTTATGTTTTCCCATTTCTTTTGAATGTCTTGAGACTGATCTACTGTGTTCAATTTCGTTTCCAGTGTTTGTTTGTAATTTCTCACAATTGTCTCATCTTTCATGTTCTCTATATTCAATCTTGTATTTACTTTAGGCTTTCGAAACCACTGTCTTGGTAGTTTTATTCGTACCATCGTTTTAACAAGGAAGTGATCTGAGTGGGATCCCACTCCTCTATGGCTTCTTACGTCTTGAATCCAATGTCTTATTATTTTATCTGTCACTACATGGTCAATCTGGTTTTTTGTGGTTCCGTTTGGGGACGTCCATGTTTGTTTATGGATGTCCTTATGTGGGAAAGATGTACTACTAATCACCATATTCTTAGACATTGCGAACGTGATAAGTCTTATCCCGTTGTCATTGGATATTTGATGCAAACTTTCTTGGCCAATTGAGGCTTTAAAAACACTTTCTTTGCCTATTTTCGCATTGAAGTCTCCCATCACAATTTTTGGTATCCTACTTGGTAAATCTTCATATAACATATCTAGCTCGCTATAAAATATTTCCTTGATTTGATCTCCTTTTTCTTCCGTTGGTGCATACCCGTTTATTAGTACAATATTTAACCACTTACATTCGATTTGTAGGAAGCATAATCTATCATTATATGCTTTGAATTTTTTAACGTATGGGAGTATATTATTCTTAATTATGAAGCCTACTCCCGCTTCGTGGCTGACTCCACAGCTGAAGAAGACTGTGTGGTTGTTCAATCTTGTGTTTCCCGACCCTGTCCATCTCATTTCCTGAATGGCTACTATATCTAATCGGTATGTTTCTATTGCTGAAACGACTGTCGTCAGAGCACCCGCTGCGTACAACGTTCTCACATTCCAAGTTCCTAGACTCAACTTTTCCAACTTTTTATTGTTCATCCGAGGCTGAGGTTTGTTTTGTTTCGGAACCTGTTTGGTTTTGCGAGTTGGGTGGTTAGCCCAACGTCAACCCCCATTAATGGAGGGCCCAACATAACTCGGGGCCGCGGGTTCGTTATACCCGTTATTCCGAAGAATACCCCTGCGGGTCTGATTAATTTCATTTAATTTAATCACAGAAAATGTATAAAATAATATTACAAGCAAGAAGCAACGGAAGTTTATCCGTAGTTTTAACGTATCAACAATATGCTATACATTTCACACCGGACAGGTATCCGGTAAAAAAACAGCCGTTAAAAAAATGTCTTAGACACTTCAGATCACATTAGATCAATAAACCGAATAAAATTACAAATATCAAAAAAATCAAATGATGGGATACAGGTGTGAAGTGGACCCAAAAAGATTGAAAGCCCCTTGGCTATACATTTCACACCAAACCGGTATCAGGTAAAGAAACGGCCGTTAACAAGATGTCTTAGACACTTTAGGTCAATAAACCAGACAAAATTACAAATATTAAAGAATACTTATTATATATTTAATTCAATTTTTAATCATACACGTATAATATTATTTATCACATATAATTACATATGTGATAAATAACAATAATTATTAGCATTTATGAAAAATTTTTAATAATTATTACACATTATAATGGTAACAAAAAAAACTCTTTAAATAATGATATTTTAAATTTGTATGTACCTATCGTCCTTAATTATTATAAATATCAAAAATATTTATGTAATGACATACAAATAATAAAAGCAATATAATTTGTAATCTTTAAATATGTGTAATTAACAGTTTTAATACAGAATTATAAAATTATTAGGAAATTAAATAATTGATTGAGGTATAGTTGTAACTAAACAAAATGATTTATTGAAAATACACCGCACACGAAGTGATGTATCTGGAGTATTCTGTATATGCAAAATTACGTTTTCTCTAGTAAAATGAAATTACTTTTATAATTTAGAGATACTGTATTATAGTATATATTTTAAAAACAATATTTATTTACACCACGCGTATTTTTTTACATCATTACAATATTATGGTTGTATCAACACCCTCTATCAAATTACCTAATTAAATACTTAATATTTATGTTCTTACAATTTTTTCAGTCAATGCATTCTTTGGTAAGTTATATTTTTTAAACGTACAATTCAATAAATTATGTATATAGTACATACGTATATAACACTTTTCTATCTAAAAGTCGTCGTTTTAATGAATACAATTTCCATTTTCCGGTAATTAATAAATAGATAGCTACAATTTAATGTTTCTGTTCGGTTTTTTGTGGACTTGGACTGTATTATAATTAGTAAAAAGAAAAATTGAAATAATTTAATATAGATTTTATTTAATGGATATAATTTTTTTATTTCAGAGTCACACACGTTTACATTAGGCTGTAAATTGAAAGGCTGTAAATTAAATAAAAAAAATAAAGTCGTGAAATTAATTTTTTCCATTGTATTTGTTATTAAATTTTGTCATTTTTGATACAATCACTTTTTTTTTTTTTACACACTTTTGATCTTAAGGTACAATTAGGTACTATCCGCTCCAGTATCAAAGATGGGCTAGGTTTTAGGTATTAGGTTTGCAATATTTATTTCGCGATAAATGGCTCAAAGCGGCAATTGAGGAAGCGATCGAAGCCAGTAGGCAAGGCGAGCTTTCCCTACTTTTAAAAATTATGCGATGGCTAATGATCTAAATTCCATACATAATGAAACGAAAGAAGTTTGGCAACGTTTTGAATATTTAAAAATATTGAGCGTGCACAATCGTGACATCAAAAAGCAGGTAATAAAACGTACCGTGCTCAATCGTGTTTTACCCGTGTAGGTATAATACTTTCTGAATTTGTGATAAAAATACTGTCATCATTAATCGTTATCAAATTATGAATTCAAAATAGGAATAAATATTAATTAATATATGATAATTTTATTCAATTAATCACTTATTTACTTTGACTATGAAACACAATTTATCATGTCCTCCAACAAATAATTAAATATGATTTACGAATAGCATATTATGGTTCCGGTAGGAAAGTGGATCTTGTTGGTACTTTATTTAGGTCATTTTTTGAATTTCTCAATATTGACTATAAATAGAAAAAATAATAATATATATATATATATATAATATATAATAATATATAGAAAAAACTTCGAACAAATGACGAAAAAACGGAATTTTTCACGAAAAATAAAATTTTGACGAATTCAATTTCTATATTTCACGATAACTAAGGCAATTTTTAAGAGATCTTTTTTGAGTGTTCACATAGCTACTATATAAAAGTGGTAAAATTTGGAACCCTTTAGTTAATTTTTGTACAAAATATAGGTTTTTGAATATTTCGTAAATTTCTCATTTTTACGTATATAAAATATGATTAAATTAGCAACTTTTGTTTTTAAGGTCTGAAAATTTAACTGAAGTATACGTACATATTGCTTAACATCATATAATATATTAAAAAAATCCCACGTCTCAATTTTTTTTTATAATTGTTTTAAGTTGATATTTTAGTAAAACGAAAATCTTAGAATCCATACGTATAAACAAATATTCTGAAAACACTTTTACTACCCGAAATAATGCTTCGATTTTCACGAATAGCGAGTTATAGATGTAAAAGTGGATGTAGATCAGGCACGTATCTAGACCGTGATCTTGGGGGGGCGATTTTTTTTATAAATATATCTATATCATAAGTTGAATACTCATATATTCAGGGCCGGATTTAGGGGGGGCCCAAGGGGCCCCCATAAAATACATATTATATGGGCCCCCACAAAAAAATCTACTTTTTGTAAATTTTGTCGTAAATTTTTTAATTTTATAATAAATATATTTGTTTTCGGGATGAATAAAATAATTACAAATTAATAGAAATAGTAAGTTGTATGTAACAATAATATCGTAATCAATGATTTTAATGAAATAATAGAGTAATGTTTTTACAATTGATTTGAATTAAATTATTTTCTAAAATATTTGTAGAAAAATCTTGGATTATAATAATAAAACCTTATTTGTTAATAGCCCCAGGGCCCCCTCTCTAAATCCGGCCCTGCATATATTTATACTTTATATACAATTAAAATAAATACACATAAACTGTATGTTTATTTGTTTTATTATTTTCCATATAAAAAGAAATATTTAAAGTTGCACTCCCTTGATCGGTGATCACAAGCCGCTACTGGTATTATTATATTATGTTACAAATATATATCTAGACTTATTCAGGTATTCAATTTCACTATAACGGAAAAAGAGTTAATTTACAAAATTATTGCGATATTTCTATTAAAATTAAATTAATTATTGAATTTTTTTAATATTATACGGTCCTTGGGGGGGGCAATCTCCCTTATCGCCCCCCTTAAATACGTGCCTGATGTAGAATGTACTTTATTTAAGTCAATTTATAAGATTGAGACTTGAAAATTGTTTTGGGTATTCACATTGCTACTATATATTTATGGTAAAATTTTGGATTCGTTACGTTAATTTTTCTACAAAATATCGGACGTTGAATATTTCGTAAAATTCTCGTTTTTATGTATATAATGTTTGATAAAATTTGCAATTTATAATATTAAGGTCTGAAAATTTTACTCAAGTATATATACTTACATATTACTTATTAACACCATATCATTAGAAAAATCTATATTCTCAATTTTTTTTTTATAGCCGTTTTAACTTTAATTTTCAGTAAAATTAATATTTAAATTATTAATATGGATTTTTCTTATTATATTACAATATTTTACAATAATGTTAAAAGAATTGACAAATATTTTTTTAAAAATTTTGAAAATTTAATTATATAAAAATTATATAGTGTTCATTTATGTACTATATGTGTGATAAAATTTTGCGTCTTCAATAACATTTAATAAAAAATGTCAATATTTTAAAAAATACCTACATTATAATCTGACTGAACTTCGCTCAGAATCGTTTTTCCGAATGCAATAGTTTATCATTGCATTCAAATTCTAATTAAAATTAAACGCTATGATTCGCACACCTGTATCCTATGCGGCAGGACTATCAGCTCTTTTTAATATTAACAGATAGACCTAAATTAGTAGGTATTGCTAAAAAATTATAATAATAATTAAAAATAATTAAAGTAGTGTTATAAATTATAATATTGCTCAAAACTAATGAATTAATGTTATTAATTTCACAAATCCTTCAGATACAAATATTTTTATTATTATTCTTAGATTGTCATACATTATTTATTGATTTAATAAAATTTAATTTCTATATTTTATATTTCCCTACTGATTATATTAAAGTTTTATCTAAATATAATGTTATTTTTACTTAACTCTTTGAAGCACCACATATATTGCCACCTGAATTAGAAACTCAAGAAAGTCGACGTAAGTAATTATCGCCATAATTTATAAGAAAAATCCATTAAACCTAATTTAACATATGAAGGTTAATCCATAGCTTTATTGTAAATATGATTATAAAACAATATTAATAATTATTTAATTCTAAAGTTAAAAATTTGAAATTTACAATAACCTAATAATATATAATAAATAATAAGTTATAAAGAATACTGTATACTTGAATATCCATGCGAAAAATGGTAACGGTGATTATTAGATAGTGTTATTTTAAAATTAAGATTTGAATAAAACGATAAATCATAATATTACAACAAAACGATTTTAAGTAATGTTTATTAAGATATACTTAATTACTTAGGTACCTACTAATAATTATACCATATTACTATTAATAATTGCAAATTTTATTTCTCTTGGTAAATGCACTGTACCATATAATAACAAATAAAAAAATAATAATAATAATTTTTGAAGCTACATAAGTTATCATGTTAAATGAATAATATTTACATGTGTATAAATGTATAATAATTGGTAATCACGGGGAGACCGTAAAACAAACGACACGTAAAAAAAAAATTGGACATTGAAGGGTTTTTGACGCGACATTATTCAATTTCAAATAACAATGAAGAGATATATGATATAATATATATATATTCATTATAAATATATATATATTTTTTTTAAATTAAACTGTGTAGTATAAAAAATGTTAAATTTAATCTGTACACTTAAAATTTTATCTGCACAAATAAAATATTATAATTTAATTTTCAAATATAATCATAACAAATAAATTTAATCATAATAATAAATTAAAACCAAAAAGTATAATTAATTTAATTTTATATAATGAACAATATTATTACCAACTAAATGTTATAATAATACTTTATAATAAATTTTATCTACATTACTTTTCTACGAGTATATTACAAAGATATAGATTTAATTCATTTTAGATTTATTTATTCTTTAATTCAGTCGGTTATACTCATTCACTGCGTAACTATTTTTGACACATTTATTTTTTTTTTAAAAAAAAGACTAATATTAGTATTTTTAAATAGATATGAGGATAACGTATGGCGAAGGTTAGTAAAACTTTTTTATTGACAATATATTTACATAATTTGTTCGAAAAATAATTAATATATAATAAAATGAATATAACAATTTGCTTAAATGTTAATATAATAGCTTTATATGTACCTATGTTTGGAATAATATTAATTCGGTTAATATAATGGTCAGTGCCGTGCCGTGGGGGGGGGGCCAATGGGGCCTAAGCCCCGGGCGCTACTATTATAGGGGCGCCAAAATTTTCTTCTTATTATTTGTTTATAATATAATTAACTAAATAAGATATAGCAGTTATAAACATTTGACTGTAACTGTTAGTTTTCTTATATTATGCTCATAGGTAGGTAGGTATATTGAAATAAAATCATCATACAAGTTCATAAAAACTAGATAACTAACTATAACTAAATAATAAATGAAGTGGAATGCTTAAAGTAACAATCAAAGTCTATG
>JAIUCT010000011.1:209591-220720 GCA_021307375.1 Tetraneura akinire
CACTGTTGAGTGTCCCCCTCGACAGTGGGTAATAAGTAAGCCACTATTTAAGAGGCCGAAATCTTACACATGGCGACCGTGACAGGACCGTTTCCCCTATTTTTATTCCGTTTTAATATACAAAATATTATACATTTTGATATTATGTTAATACAATAATACGTGTTTTAAATATTATATTTAAATTTTCAATATTGTAATTTATTATAATATTACTCTTAGGTATATTTATATAATTTAATTATTATACATACTAGATTTATTTTATAATCATTATGTATAAAACCTAATATACTTAATATGAATATTTTCCATTTATAATTATATGAAATTAAGAGTTGGATAATATTATATCATTATGCTAATGATCGTGTTGACGACGTATAATTGTATGATAGTTTATCAATATTAATTTGGTTTTATTTTTACGCGGTTTTAATGATGCGTTTGTCATAATAATCGTAATTTTATAATTACGATAATATAATTATTATGAATATAAAATATTATAATACGTATTGTTGTTAATGATATTATAATATTTGGTGTAAGTAATTTTCATAATAATAATGGTCATTTCGATGTATATAAAAATTTAATATTTGATATTGGCCGGTGTATATTTAATATATTTAAGATACGTATTTAAAAAGAAAAAAAAATTAGTAAAAAAAAAAAAAGAAAAAAAAATTCCTTTTTGTCCATTTTATTCCATTTCCTCGTGCAAAACCCTACTTGTTGTACACCTATTCAGGTAATATCCACCCTTTTTATTAAGTCTTCCCCCTATATTATATTTGTTAACCCTGTAAATTTTTTTAGCATATGTTGTGCGGTACTTTTTGGATGGATCGGTGGATGGACGTTGGGGCGGTCAACTGTGTATGTTGAATGGTGTTAGTTGCTAGTTTCATTCCACGTTCACGTAATATTTTTCTTTTTTCTTATACTTGCCCACTCATATGTACATACTTTTAATTTGTCCTAAATATATGACAATTTCCTTTATTTAGACAACAGTAGTGGTAAACATTTAGATTTAAAATTAGATTAATCATTATAAAATTGGTTTATATTTATTAATAGTTATAAGTTATTATTATATTATGTCCACGCTCTTTAATATTATTATTACCAAATGCCAATACATTTTTTTTTCTCTCTCTCTTCTATTTCCCTATTTTCTCTCATAACTTGTTTTAACTAAAAATTATATCTAAATTGATTTTTTTTATGTCCTTATATTATACATTTTAATATTTACATTTAACTCAAATTTTTCTCCCATGTTTGCCCTTTCCCTGTCATAAGGTAACACTCCCACTATTTCCCTACTTATGAATATTAATTATATTTTGTTGTCCTAGACTGTTGTTATGTTTGAAATTTAAATTTAAATTTAAATTCACTTATTATTTTAACTGGTTATCCTTATTATATATATATATCTTTTTGTTTATCGAATATTTTTTTTTTTATTTTAAAACTGATCTATAGTTTTCTTTTCAGCCCTTTATTTTGTTAATAGTCCCGTTATTCTAATAATCCACCTCTCTTAATTTTTTTTTATTTATCTATTCATTGCATTTAGTTTTTAATTTTTAACTCTCCTATTTGAGTAATTTTTTTTTCTCTTGTAAATTTTGTTTATTATACCTTCTTAATGCAAGGAGCCGGGAAACAGCAGACTAAAGTCCCTGATCGATATAATCCCAGTGCTTCTCACCATCCTCCTTCTATACTACCTACTTTCGACTTATCCTTGAACATGTCTGACAACGAAAGTTTTACCGCTCGCTCTATTTCCCCTCCTATTGAAGATTCTCAACCTGACCTCCGTTCTTTACTACTTCAGTTCCATGCAGACTCCAAAAAGCAATTTGAAGAGTCCCAAAAGCAGTGTCAGAATTCTTTCCTTGATCTCAAAAAAGATATGACCGAGGTCAATACTCATTTATTATCCATACTAGAGAGTACTCGAGCTGAGTGTAAGGCCTACACTGACAAACAAGTGTCAGATGTACGATCTGAAATTAAATCTGACCTAGCTAGTGTTTCTGATCGCTTGTGCTCATTAGAGGGTCAATCTGCTCGGTTAGTTGCTCTTGAAATCTCCATGAAAAAACTTCAAGTCTCCAATACAAATCCTTCTTCTATTCCCCCTGTAGCTACTCAGACAGTTGTCGATGTAAATAGTCCTAAAAAACCAAAATTCTCTTTCGGCCCTCAAATTTCTTCCTCTACTTTTATTGCTCCACCCAAACCAGTCACCACTAATTTTCAACCCTCTCTTTCTCATAATCAACACACTCCCTTCAATCCAACCCTCACACAAACTCAACTACCCTCTCTTTCAAATCAAGATAGCGATCATAATTCTCAACTTTATTCTTTTAACAATAGTTCTATTCTCTCCCAAGAAAAATACTCTGATGTGATCCCCGAATTTAATGGCAACCTCACCCCTATTCATCCTGAAGCTTTTCTTGTCGAGATAAATGACTATTTTCAATTTCAAAATATTCCAGACTCTCTTAAAATTAATATGGTCCGAAGACGAATGACTGGTGATGCCAAACAATGGTTCCATGCTCTCACTCCCCCTCCTAATACTTTTTATGATTTTACTGTACTTTTCAGACAACATTTCTGGTCATACAGTAAACAATTAATGACCCGTAATGAACTCTCTCGTCCTTATTCCCATCGCGATACTTCCTCTCTTCAAAAACATGCAATAGAATGGATCAATAAAGCCAAATACCTTAATCCTCCCATCGAAAACGAAACCCTAATTTTTCAAATTCTCTCTCACTTCCCAGAAACAGTAGCTAGTCCTTTAAGAATTCTCCGTATCAAAACCCTTAATGAACTCATTGACCACCTTTCCTATGCTGAACATTCCTACCGTCCTAACAATAACTTTTCCAATAATCCCTCAAATTCATATGACCACTCTCAAAATAATCGACCGACTTACAATAATAATAACTCCTCCAACCGTAATAATTATCAATACAGATATCAAGGACGTCCCCATTATAATAATGACCGCCGCCAAAATTCTCCCAGTAATCCTACACCTAATACTCCTAATACTCCTAATACTCCTAATACCTCTCAAAACCCTCCCCCGGGAAACGC
This sequence comes from Tetraneura akinire, assembly GCA_021307375.1. Taxonomy (NCBI): domain Eukaryota; kingdom Metazoa; phylum Arthropoda; class Insecta; order Hemiptera; family Aphididae; genus Tetraneura; species Tetraneura akinire. The sequence continues at coordinate 212,736 of JAIUCT010000011.1, forward strand.
CCAATGACCAGTCTTGTGAGGAAAGTTTCTGGTCCACTTCCCAATGTTCCTCAGTTAAATATTCTCTCTCATCCTTTATGTCCCGAACAAAAGATTGCACCGTCACTTAGTTTTCGCCCCGAAATTGAAATCACCATATTTAATAACTCCTATACTGCCCTTCTTGATTCTGGTGCATCTGTCTCTGCCATGTCTGAAACCCTTTATAATATTTTAAAAAATGACCCCTCTAAATTTGATATTCCATCTTTTCCTCTTTCCAGTATATTTTTAAAAACTGCAATATCCAACAAATCTGTTAAAATTAATTCCCAAATATATGTAAATTTTAATATTAATAACTTTAAAACTCATGTTATTTTCTTAATTGTCCCACATCTATCTACTCCTCTTATTTTAGGTACCGACTGGTTACTTGAAAACGATATTTCCCTTAATTATAAAACCCGTAAAATTATTCTACCTCCCCCCAATGATCCTGTTTCTTTTAAAATTATATCTTTTAACAATAGTAATGACCTGATAAACTCCCTGAAACATGTTAAAGTAGAAGACCCATCTTTAAATTCTGTAGTCAATGAACCTCCTGAAATCTCATTTCCTTTCCCTTTAACAAAAAATATTGCTCTTAATGATTTTCCCTTAAATGAACAACAAAAACATTCAGTAGATTTATTAATTCATAAATATGATCACATTTTTCAGAATCGTCCAGGTTTACATAATTCTTTTTCTTATAAATTTAATGTTTGTGAACATCAGCCTTACAAAATAAAACCCTACCCTGTTCCGTTTTCTCGTCGTTTTGCTGTTCAGCAGGAGATCAACAAGATGCTTAATTGGGGGGTAATTGAAAGGTCAGATGCTCCTTACAACAATCCTTTAGTTACAGTAGTGAAATCTGATGGTTCTATCCGGCTCTGTTTAGACGCCCGAAAACTTAATACTATAATTCTCCCTACTCGTGATAGTTCTCCCCCCATTGACGAAATTTTAGCTAAATTTAATAATAAAAATGTTTTCTCCTCTCTTGATTTTACTTCTGGTTATTGGCAAATTCCCCTTCATCCTTCTGTTCGCCAATACACTAGTTTTTTATATGATGGCAGGTCATACCAATTTTGTGTCGTACCGTTTGGGCTCAATATTTCTAACGCCGCTTTTGGTAAAGGCTTGGAAGCTGCCTTAAATAATTTTACTGTCCCTTGTCCTTTCCCTAATGATATCCACACTTACGTTGATGATATACTTATTTCTTCTCAATCTTTTCAAAATCATTTAATTAGTCTCGAATGGATTTTTCAAAAAATTTCTCTCTCTAACCTCACTCTTAAATTTAAAAAATGTCATTTTCTTAAAGCTCAAATAAAATTTCTCGGTCACTTTGTTTCTTCCAGTGGTACCATAATGGACCCTGACAAAATAATAGCTCTTAAAAATTTTCCTGAACCCCGCAACAGAAAAGATCTTCAATCTTTCTTTGGCTTTTGTAATTTCTACCGTAAGTTTTCCCAAAATCATTCTCAACTTTTATATCCCCTTTCTCATCTCCTTAAGAAAAATGTTCCCTGGTCTTTTAAAAATAATGAAAAATCCTGCTTTAATAAAATTAAAAATGCTTTTTGTAAACAAGTCGCTCTGACACACCCTAATTTTAACCTTCCCTTTTGTATACAAACTGATGCATCCCTTATCGGTCTCGGTGCAGAGTTGTTTCAGATAGGTGACAACCAACAACGGAATACTATTGCTTTTGCTAGTCGTTCTCTCTGTGGTTCTGAGCGAAACTATTCTGTTACCGAGCTTGAACTTTTAGCTATTTTATTTGCATGTCAGAAATTTAAAGTTTATATTTTAGGTTATCCCATAAATTTATATACTGACCATAAAGCCCTTACCTTTTTGTTCTCCTGTAAATTAAAAAATGCCCGTCTTACCCGTTGGACTCTTGTTTTACAAGAGTTTGACCTTAGAATTTTTTATTGTCCCGGTAAAGAAAACCCCCTTGACACTCTTTCCCGTCATCCTATAGATCGTGATGACCAAGCCTCTATAGAGTTCCCTGCAATCATGCACTTTGAATGCAAAGAACCCATCCCTCCTGACCCTCTACGACCCCCTGAAAACATTTTTAAACTTGACGTCCCCCCAGCTCTTCCTCTTAAAATACAATCTCTTTTCGAAAATATGATACATGAACAATCTTTAGATCCCAATATCTGTAAAATTTTGACTCTTCTTTCTTCCAAAAATTCTCTTCATTCCTGGCATACTTTTTATAAAGTGCATAATAATATTTTGTTTATCCGTAAATCTAAATTCATCAATACTTGGTCTCTTTTCCTTCCTCAACAATTAGTTAAGGAAGTTGTAATTGCTTTTCATGATTATTTTGGTCATGTTGGTCCCTTAAAAACTATTCATTCCCTAAAACAATTTGTTTATTTCCCTTCTTTTCATAAAACTATTCGCTCTATTGTACAATCTTGTGACATCTGTCAAAAATGTAAAACCAATACTTCTTTAATGGCTGGTCCCATGCAACATGTAATCTCCCTGAAACCTCTCGATAAAATTCTAGTCGATTTTTATGGTCCCCTCCCAGTAGGCATTTATGGTTTACAGTATATTTTTGTTGTCCTAGATAATTTTTCCCGGTTTATAAAATTGTTTCCCCTTCGTAGAGCCACTGCAAAAGCATGCATCTACAAGCTGACCCAATATTATTTTCCTCAATATGGTACCCCATTAAATATAGTTTCTGACCATGGTCGTCAGTTTGTGAGTAAGCAGTGGCAACAAACATTAAAGAGACATAACATTCAAGTAGGTCATACTAGTGTTTATCATCCTCAGTCCAACCCTGCTGAACGCGTTATGCGTGAGCTTGGGCGTCTTTTTAGGACTTACTGCAACGAGCGTCATAACACCTGGCCTCAGTATGTTCCTTATGTTGAATGGGTGTTGAACAATGTTCGACATGAATCTACCTTTCACTCTCCTTCAGAACTTTTCCTTAATAATGAAACCCCTAATCCTGTTTTTTCTTTCATCGACTATCCTCATAATGATATCACATTTCAATACCCTAAAAAATTAATCCTTGCTAATGAAATCCAATTAACTAAAGCGCAATCCCGTAAAATGAAACATGACAAACGATTAAATCCTCATCCCCTTAAAATTAATGACCTTGTTCTCGTTAGAACTCACAAATTGAGTAATGCTATAGATAAAAAAATTTCTAAATTCTTTCTCCTGTATGAGGGTCCTTACAAAATTTCCTCTATCAAATCCCATAATGCTTATACTCTCCTAGATCCCAACGATAATTCCCCTAAAGGCACTCATAATATAGTCCATTTAAAAAAATATAATAATCCCTCAGTCTAATTATCTATAAAAATTATTGTATATCTTATAAGACAACTTTATTATTATTTTATATTTTCATTTTTCTATAATATTATTATTTGGATATTTATTAATTTTTTTTTAACTACACTGTTGACCTGAATAATTGTCTCTTTGTTTCTATTCTTTTACATACAAATTTTTTCACCGTTCCTTTAAAATAGATCATCCTATTTTTAATAGTTTAATCTATTTGGGGGGTTCTGTAACGTTCCAAAATTTATATTTTCATATTTATATATTAACAACATACACTTGTTGGCCGTCCGGTGTCGTTCCCCCGATTTATTCTGATCAGCTAACCCCACACTGTGCGTTCCCATACCACAAATTGTAATTATCCCGCACTGACCGGTATATGTATGTTGTTTCCCACTGCTGCCCGATATCGTGAACCCCCCGTCTACCAAAAGCTGCATCGCCGACTTTCGTCTGAACCGTCAAACGGACAAGACGTCGATACGAATTCAATGGTCACTAACATAAAATTGCATATTATATACTATTATTATCATTATTCAGATCATATATCGTACATTTTTTTTATATATTTAAATTTACAATCGTATGCTATACTCGTACGTAATAAATACAACCACTTCAATCAATAACCAAAACACCAACAACCACTTCAATCAACAGCCCATCCATCTTCAATCAAGTCCACAATCAACAACTACAGTAATATACCCCCAACCTCAAAAATCCCTTTTATATCTATAATCTTGTTTTTTTTTTAATGTATTTATATGCACATATTTTCCTCAATTTTTCCCCCTCTAGATTCATTCCTAAATTATTCTTTTAATATTTAAAATTATTTATTTAATATGCAATAAATCTAATAATATTAGTATATATAGCTGTCCTTTCTTTATTTTTTATTTAATTGATTTTTAGGTCCTTTTTTTTAAAAAAACCTATTGGTTCAGCCAACGCAACACATATTGTGCTTGGCCCGGCCCTTAGGTCACTGTTGAGTGTCCCCCTCGACAGTGGGTAATAAGTAGGCCACTCTTTGAGAGGCCGAAATCTTACAAATAATAATTGTAACATACAATTTTAATATCGTTAATTGTAATATTACATAGAAATTACAATTAACTATTATTTACACTATTGTTCAAAATGTGAAACAGATGGTGAAAATAAATATAAAGTTATAAAATAAAAGAAAAAAAAATTTTATTTACATATTATATTAAATTATAATTATATTATGTTCTATTATTATAATATAATATATTATAATAGTGTTTTATATAAATTATTTATTTTATATTAATTTTTTATAAATTATTAAAATATGTATTACCGTTATTAATATGTATAATATATATTTTGTAAATTATATATAAATAAAAATAAATAACATTTGGAACATAATATGGTTATCTACTAGACGAGGCAAACATTAATACACATGCATATCTATCACTTTCTGATATTTCTTCTACAAATAAATCAAAACGAATAGCGAGTTTCAGATGTAAAAGTGAATGTAGATGGTACTTTATTTAAATTATTTTTCGAATTCCTCAAAATTGACTATAAGCGGTAGAAAAAACTTCGAAAAAATGAAGAAAAAACTGCATTTTTCACGAAAAATGAAATATTGACGAATACAATTTTTATATTTCACGATAACTCGGGCAATTTTTAAGATAGAGAATTGAAAATATTAATTTTTGGGTGTTCACATAGCCACTATATATATGTAATGTAATTTTAGATTCGTAACGTTAATTTTTCTATAAAATATAGGACTTTGAATATTTCGTAAAGTTCTCGTTTTAATATAATATAATGTTTGATAAAATTAGCAATTTTTGGTATTAATGTCTGAAAATTTTACTGAAGTATATATACGTATACAATATACATATTATTTAAAATCATATCAAAATATTAGAAAGATCCCAAATCTCAATTTTTTTTTTATAGCTGTTTTAAGTTGATATTTTTAGTTCAAATGAATATTATAATCTGACTGAACTTAGCTCAGAATCGTTTTTTCGAATGCAATGGTTTATCATTGCATTCAAATTCTAATTAAAATTAAACGCTATGATTCGTACACCTGTATCCTGTGTGGCAAGAGTATCAGCTCATCTTTTTTATCATTGCTATAGTATGTTGTTATATGAAATATTGGACTTCGTCCGACACGCGTACTCGACTGCCCGACGTTTAGTTTGTAATATCTCGCAATATATTTAGCGACATATAATTGATACTTAAGCTTAAAATTATTTAATTTAAAATGTCGAAAAATGGTTGTTGTTATTGTTCATAAAAAAATTGTTTGCTCGAGAAATATCCAGAATTGAAATCGGAAGGAAAAATTATATTTTACACGTCATGCAATAAGGCTATTGTTATTGATATAATCCATTTTAAATATTACATTTATTATATCTGATTTATTATTTATTCAATCTTAATTCAATTACAAAAATTAAAAAACAAAATTCTACATGAAATTATCAAATGGATGTAGTTGAAACAGTACGATATGGACTTAGGACAATTGAGAATAAAAACGGACAAATAATCTATGAAAAATACAAATCAGTATTTGATAAAAATCCCGGATACAATATTTTAAAACTGTACAACGATTCAATAAATGGAAATGACGTAGATTTAAAAGAAGATCCTGTTATTATACGCTGCTACAAACAATGCACGATAACAAGTGTTGACGTAGAACATGTGTTTTTATACTTAAAACACATATTAAGTTATAGGAGACATAATTTTACAGAAAGAAACTTGGAAATGTACATGATTATAAATTTTAACTAAATATTGTAATGTCATATCAGTTATATACATATTGTCAGTTTATTATTATTTTATTTTATTTATATTTTTATGTAATAGGTTATAATTTACAGTTAATGCCAATTTATAAATAATAATTAATAATATTATATAAATAATAAAATAAAAATAACTAAATAAATAGTATTAAAAATAAAATTTGATGTATCTATAATGAAAATGTTTTTTTTATTTTTGCAGGATTTTGCACATTTTAACATTTTAATTGCACGTTTCTTAGATTTTAACTGCACAAAAATCTGGCATTTAATTTTCACCAACGTTTTATTTTATGTTTAATACATTTACTTTGGTGTTTATATCTATATAATATTAGCTTCACTCATCAGCGTTGTTTTTTTCGAATCCCTTGGTTTATTTTTTCATTCAACATTCAAATTTTAATTATGATATGATATTGTCATTTCTTTATAAGTTATAACTTATAACTATAAAGTACAGCATTCAATTATTCAGAATCCAGGATCCTTAATGTTAGCTCTATGATTCTTTGAATACATTATTCTTAAAATAAAATAAAATAAAATAAAATAAAATAAAATAAAATAAAATAAAATATAAATGTAGGTACCTACCAGATATTCTATAAGGTTTTTATCTATTAATAACTTTGATCTATTATATTATATTGCTTTTTAAAATAAGATATTTGAATCTCTGTATTAAGAAACAAAACACATTTAATATAATTTTTATATAAATAGTTTTAGATTATGAGCGTAGCGAAGAATCTATTGGTTTTACAAAGAAGTGTCTTTTTTTTTTTGTTTTTTTTTTTTTTTTTTACTACGAACACACTTTTACTACCCGAAATAATGCTCCGATTATCACAAATAGCATATGTTTCCAGTAGAAATTGGATTTAGTTGGTACTTTATATAGGTCTTTTTTCGAATTTTTCTAAATTTACCATAAGCGGTAAAAAAAACGACGAAAAAATGGCATTTTTCACGAAAACTTAAATTTCAACAAATTCGATATTGATATTTCACGATAACTCTGGCAATTTTGAAGTTAAAAACTTGAAATTTTTTTGGTTGTTCACATAGCTACTATCAGTGTTGTATAAAGATAAATATGAATTTATCTATATAAAGATAAAAGATAAATAAAAATGTAATTATCTAAATAAAGATTAAAATAAATTAAAATTTATCTAGATAAAAAAATAGATAAATTTTTATACTATTATAAAATGTCATAAAATTACTATTATATCAGTAATGATAATAATCATTAGGATTAAAAAAAAATACTTTGAAATATATGATGAAACTTCACCTTTACATGGAACTAATTGAATTAAATTGAAATAAAAAAATTAACTGAGTAACTTGAATTTTTGTAGGTATTTATATTTAATTTATTTTATCTAGATAAATTTATCTAGATGACTTACATATTTATCTAAGATAATGACTCAGATAAGTCATTTTTAATTCATCTGTGTAAGATAAAAGATAAAAAAAAATTATCTAGATAATTTATCTAGATAAATCTATCTAGATATTATACAACACTAGCTACTATATATAATAGGTGGTAAACTTTTGGAACTGTTTGGTTAATTTTTCTACAAAATATACGACTTTTATATTATATAAGTTTAAGTATATAATATTCTAATTACACTCTGAGTGTCTAATTGTTGCAACACAAAAAGATAAATATTATAACTATATTATTATTATTATTATTATTATTATTATTATTATTATTATTAT
>JAIUCT010000011.1:220820-234900 GCA_021307375.1 Tetraneura akinire
ATTATTATTAAAGAAATACGATGTTACGTGTAATTATATAATTTCGAAGGACTAATCTGCTCGTTTAGAACTGAATAACGGATGCAATACATAACTATTAATACCTACGTCATTTTACGTTATTAATTTATTATTCAAACCTTCAGTGGTGAAGGGTGAGGTTGTGATTAGGGTAGAGAAATTTTTTTAGAAATAAATTATATAAATAAAAATGTATGTTTAAAATGTGTATTATTTTAACTATACGAGCAACGGTTATTAAAAACGTATTATTATTATTATTCGATACGAATAAGTATATTATTACGAGAGGTGTTATCGGGATGCATTCATAAATTTATGATATAAAAAAATATATATGTGAGACATGTCTCTAAAACTCTTTGCGCGAGAAACCCCGCCTTTTAAGTACCTACCACACCGTATATTACAAAGTATGAGATAATATTCATCACGTGTCTCTTTATTATATACTATATAGAAAAGAACAATACAATTGACTATTGTGTGGTTTTACCCGATGGCCAGTGGCGTATTTAGGATTTTGTCAAGGGGGATATAAATTTATTAAGCGGTCACAAACTCGAATATGATCCCCCGCCCAACCCTTAAAAATAACCATCAAATAATTTATGAACCGATTAATTTTTTTACATTTATCAGTCTCTACGTTCATAATAAATAAAATATAATTTTACTGACATTTCAACTTTAAACACCTATAAAAATAAATTAAGTATTGAGATTTTTCTCGTGTTTTGGAAATTCGTTAAGACATATATCAGTATCCTTCAATAAAATTTTCAAAAAGTCTCCATATTTTTTAGCTTTTCTATTAATTTTTATTGTAACTGTATTTAAGAAATAATAAGAAGAAAATTCGTATTGATTGGAAGATTTCCATTTAAATTATAAATATCAAATTTAAACACTTATAAAAAATTGAGACCAGGAATTTTTCTAATATTTTGATATTTTGTTAAGTAGTATGTCAGTATACTATAGTAAAATGTTCATACCCTAATGCACAATATTGCTAATTTTGTTAAACATTATATACATCAAAACGAGAATTTTACGAAATATTCAAGTCCTATATTTTGTAGAAATATTAACGTAACAGTTCCAAAATTTACCACATATATATAATACCTATGTGAACACCCAATAAAATTTTCAAGTTTCTAACTTGAAAATTTCCCGAGTTGAGTATCGCTTATTTAAAATATATTATACATAAGTTATTCATATATTTTATTTTATTCATATTTTTAACACCGCCACATTCAACTCGTAATTCAGCGTTAGACGCCATAAACGGACAGTATTATAACATTAATTTAGTCATTGTATAGACCATAAGATCCAATTTTAATTATTCTGCCGAAACGCGTACGAGTTATAACAATAATTTAATATTATCATAATTACATAGTTGATCCAGCGCATTCACGAAACACACGCCAATCTCAACGATCTAACGTCGACGGACGCCAAAATGAATTACATACAAGCATCGCAGTCGCTCCCCGAGTTCGGTATTTCCTTGTTCGTCGTCAGGTTCATGGGCCATAAGAAAGACGAATTGTTGGGCATTGCCATAAACCGATTGATGCACATGGACATAAGGAACGGCGATCACATAAAAACATGGAGATACAATACCATGAAGGTACGTTCAGAATCGTTATTAGAGACTTTAATACTTCAAGAAAATTTGCCAAAAATATTCTAAAAAAAAAAAATAAGTATTATATTATTCAATTTTTTTTTTTAATTTTATTGTTCTGCGTAAGAGTAGAACTTATAGTTCTATTTAACGATAGTAAATTTGATTTTTTTTTTATTAATAATTACGATTTGACGCGCACTAAAAGTTTTAAATAAAATGACGTTTATTTATTTTGTAAAATGATAGGAGGAAATAAATATATATTAAAAGTTTCGATTTTGAATAATTCCGTGCGTGGAGCTAGTAGAAAAAAAAATTAATTAAAAATTTCGTTAGAACGACGTGAAACCGACAATCCGGACGATAAAATAATAATAAATTATTTTTCATGCAGGCATGGAATTTCAACTGGGAAGTCAAACACATGATGATTCAGTTCGAAGACAGTAACATCATATTCGCGTGCCAATCTGCCGATTGCAAGGTGATACACGAGTTCATAGGCGGTTACATATTCCTGTCGATGCGTTCAAAAGAAGTGAACCAAACGCTGAACGAAGAGTTATTTCTCAGGCTGACTGGTGACTGGTCGTAAGATCGAAAAAATAAAAGAAGCAAATAGTAAATAAATAGAGAAGAAAAAAAATTGCGCTAATCGAACGATTTATAGCTCATTTTTATTTTACACGTCGTTCCCGCACTCTAATTTATTATTATTATTATTATTATTATTATTATTATTATTATTATTATTATTATTATTATTATTATTATTATTATAATTATTATTATTACTACCTACTATTACGTACGGTTTGTATGATATTACCGTTTTAAAAATATTAACGTATTAAAAATGTAAAATTTAACCAAAGTAAGAATTAATTAATAAGTAACAGTTAATAGTAATATTATTTTATTATGTTTATTGTGTTTACGACATTTTTAAAAGTATACAATTAATCGTATTCGTAATACACAAAAATATAATATATTTTAATTAATTGATTAATTAAGCAGGTATTATTTTAATATTAACAGGGATAACAATATTATTATTTTATTTCCATTTCTATTTTGTCGACTTATAATAATTATTATTATTATTTTATTATGAATACTGATTTGTGAATTGTTAAAAAACTTTTTACGTTTTATTTAACATTATTTTAATATTATGTAGAGTAGGAGGTAGTTATTGTAATACACTATAGCCAAGTAGCGCCAACGTGTCTAACATGCATGACATAATGAAATAGAATAAAGAATAAAAATTTGTTTTTCTTTTCTAGATTTTAATATTATATAATAAAGATATAAAATTTTATTTATAGTTGAACAAAATTTTATAATTATTAAAAAAGGTGCTTTATACCAAAACCTTCTTTGTAACATTATAACTTAATTGTTGATCCTAATTTTGAATTAAATTATTGATTTTAGTTTTTTATGTAAATTAGCTATACTTTATTATATTTAAATATATTATGTTGTATAACTTCTATTAAAAGTAATATGAATTAACAATTAACTCGTGTGAGTGTTTTTTTTTTTTGTTTTTTTTTATTATTATTATTATTATTATTATTATTATTATTATTATTCATATTTCATTTATTACATGGTAATAACATAACATTGGTAGGATTTTGAGACAGTTTCGTTTATTTTTCTACAAAATATAGGACTTTGAATATTTCCTAATATACTCGTGTATATATAATGTTTAATAAAATTGGCAATTTGTCTGTTTGCCATTAGTTCTGAAAATTTTACTGTAGTATACTTACATTTATTATTTAATATCATATTAAAATATTAGAAAAATCCCAAGCCTCTCTTTTTTTTATATAGCTGTTTAAAGTTGATATTTTTAGTTTAAACGTAAATCTTAGATTCCATACTAATATTATTTTTATTATTTCTAAATAGTTTTTCAATAAAAATTAATAAAAAAGCTAAAAAATTTGGATAATTTTTGAAAATTTTATTGAAGCATACTGACATATTATATCTTAATGAATTTCCAAAATATCAGGAAAATTTCAATTCTCAATTTTTTTTATAAGTGTTTAAAATTGAAATTTTAGTAATATTATTTATATTGAACGTAAAGACTGATAAATGTTAAAAATTTAATCGGTACATGTATTATCTGATGAACTTTGCTCAGAATCGCTTTTCGAATGTAATGATTTATCATTGCATTCAAATTGTAATCAAAATTACACAGTATCATCTTAACACCTGTATCCCTTCCACACTAGAATCTCTTCCTTTGGTTTTTTTTTTTTTGTATAACATCTAGTCAGACTAGTAATACGGGATAAAATTTAAATATAGGCAAGTTTTGTTTAGATTATAACGGCATCGTCGAAGTTTTATCAAGACTGAACATTTCCTTTAACAACTTAAAATGTGAATGATTTTTAATTTTTCAAAGAGAATTATTAAAACGCATGATTTTATGTTATACATTTTAAACGTTTCCATGTTATACCTACTCGTACAATAAGTCTACAGGTATTTTTTACCAGATAATTTTAAACTCAATATAAATCACACCAATTATATGATATGGTATATTATATCCTCCAAAAAATTAATATTGAATAATGTATTTTATTTCAAATTTTATATAAATTTTTATATTTAATATAATACGAGTAAAATATATTTTATAAATTATAAATAAAATAAATAATATTTGGAACATTAATTATTAATATAATTATGTCTTACGTCTTACGCACAACATAACACATACAGAAATAGAAATTACAATTTACTTAATTGAGTACGATTTACAATGAAATCACTATTATTAATCTTCATAATAATATGTTGACATCCAATTTTCTAACGTTTCTTAAATTAATCATAATTATTTTGGTCGTCTTTTACTATAATGGACAAAAAAATATTGAAACAGTGATATGTATTTCTCATTAAATAATTTGTTTTATTACTGTTTAATTAATTTAATAGAATTCTTACTATTAACCAGGATAAACATAAATACACACGCATCTCTATTACTATCTATTAATCCTTCTGCCTTTAAATCAAAGTCTGTAAAAAATAAAAATAAAATGAATAGGTTACTATGATATTTAATACGATATAAATTAAATTTATTATTTATTTATATTATGAAAAATATAATTATATTTATATATTAATAATTGTAATTCATAAGACTGGTTGAATTAATTATCATTATTGTACCTAATGAAAAAAAAAATGTATTATAATAATACACGATCTTAAAATTTTAGGTAGGTACTTACTTTCCATATCTACAAAAAAAAAAAAAATATATATAAAATAATAAATAAGAATAAAATATAAAGCTTGTTTACATGGTTGATTATGAAAGAATAATATAATGAACCAAATGTTTGATTCAGTTAAGTCCTAGGCAAATTTTATAAATTCTGGTTTGAATGATACAATAATTTATAATTCAAAGTTTGTTGTGGTTCAAGATGGTAAAAATTTTAAAATGTTTAGTTCAAGTTTTGTACGACTTTAATATGTGTATGTGTTATATTTTTACATATACATAGTACAAGAAGTATCTACCGTTAACTAGAAGTATTAGACAATGAATAAGTAATCAACATATTAACCTTAGTACCTTACAACAACAATGTACAGGAGTACCCTTTACAGTATCATACAGGATTTTAAAATTTTTCTATAATTGTATGTCTATTTCCTACCGAATCCTCGTTTTATAGATAAAGTTTTATTTATTTGTGCAAATACACAATTACAATTTTATTAAAATATTTAGTATTTGTTTTTCCATGTCGCATTTGCAACACAGTAGGTTGTTCAATAATCAGGTACCCAAATATCCATAGCATTAAAATGTTGAGTGTTCATCATGAATGTCCAGTCAATATTTCAATAATACAAATACATAAAACCATGGTAGTATTTGAAGATATTATTGTTCGTTCATAAAATTAGAGAGGAATTGGAATTTTTTTTTTTAAATCAAAATTATTTTATTAAAAATGTATTACAGTTTTATTATAAAAATGCTGCCATAATTCCTTATTTTTGTACGAGTATGTACAACAAAAAGTATATGAATGAAAATTGAAATAATTACTATTCTTTACAGTTTCCACATTTATTTTTGTGTCATCATTTTTACATATTATTATATTACATAGTACAAGGATCTACCGTTTTATTTTGGACTATTAAGAAATTATCAACATATATTATTATAAAAAAAAAATCAAAATATATTATTATTGTACAAAGAGAGTACACCACAATAAGAAAACTGGATGCGAATGGATATGGAGTACATTCAATGGACAAGAAAGGATATTCCTATCTATATTTTAAAATTAATAATAAGCATTCAGAAATGTTTTTTTTTTTACCAATACTTATTAAAACATTTATTTAAAAAGTTTTCATGAACCGTTCGAAAAATATTATTGTAATATATCAGATTTTGTGACTATCTATATGAATATAAAATTGTCGTATTTATAAAAAGGCATATAATTAATATAATGATTGATATTTTGCTTACTGATAAAGGGATTAAAGTCTGCTGGGGCATTATATATAGATGGTATACTTGATTTAGGTATAGGCATTTTTCCTAAAAACATTTACATGTTACTAACTACATAATTATTATTTTATTACTATTATATTATTATTTTATTGTTATTATTTTATTTGTTATTTTATTGGTTTTACATAATGTGTCTTTTTTGTTTGTTTTGTATTTAGGTCTGAAGACACATTTACTATACCCAGAATAATTCTCCGAATGCTCCGATTTTCATGTTAAGCATATGTTTCCGGTTGGAATGTGGATGTAGTTGATACTTTATTTAGGTCATTTTTCGAATTTCTCTAAATTTACCCTAAGCGAACGAAAAATGACAAAAGAATGGCATTTTTCATGAAAACTCAAATTTGAATTTCGACGAATTAGATTTCAATATTTCACGATAACTCGGCCAATTTTTAAGTTAGAGACTTGAAAATTTTATTGGGTATTTACATAGATACTATGTATATGTGATACAATTTTGGAACAGATACATTCATTTTTCTACAAAACATAGGACTTTGAATATTTCCTAAAATTCTCGTTTTTATGTATATAATGTTTGATAAAATTAGCAATTTTAGATATATAGGTCTAAAAATTTTACTGAAGTATAGTTACAAATAACTTTACACGATATCAAAAAATTAGAAATATCCCAATTCTCAAATTTTTTTTATTACATCAGCTATTAAAAGTTGATATTTTTAGTTAAAATGAAGATCTTAGAACCCATAGAAGCAAGGCTGGGCGTTAAGGAGTTAAAAAGTTAAAGTTAAGGTAAAAAGTTAAGTTACTTTAGACTAAGTTATATAACGAGTTACTTTATTTTTACTAATAACTTTTAACTTAACGAGTTAATTTTTTTGTAAGTAACAAATATAAGTAATATTTAAGTTATTTTTTTTTTTATTATTGTTAAGTTAAATTCTACTTTTATATAAAATAAAATGTTATGAATTAATATACAATTTATAACAAAGTTATTAATTTCAATTAAATTATTTTAAAAATATAAATTTAAAGGCTCTAGGTAAATATATCATTTGGCAAAGTGGTTTATTGGTTTGTCCCAACTTATAGCCCCGTGTTCCCCTACGTTAAACAATATGTTAGTGTGCTTCAATAAAATTTTCAATTTTTTTTTGTCAATTTTGTATTACATTATTGTAAAATATTGAGAAATATGAATTGGCAAATATATACCTACCAAAAATAATAAATTACTAAAATTTCAAATTAAAAGACAAACAAAATTGAGACTAAAGATTTTTGTAATATTTTAGATATACGTTAAGATGTATTAAGAATTATATATCATTACGCTTCATTAAAATTTTCAACATTTTTTGCCTTTTTTATTTGTTATAATTTAAAAGTATTATTAATAACTAATAAGAATAATACATACATGAATTTTTAGATTTTTGTTTAAACTAAAAATATCAACTTTAAACAGCTATAAAAAATTGAGATTTGAGACTTGGAATTTTTCTAATATTTTGAATTTTGATATCACGTATAAGCCCAAAACTTTTATCAAACATTAAATAATAAATTAACTTTTTTTTAACGTTGTAATTAAGTTAAGTTACTTCTTTTCAAGAAACTTTTAACTTTTTTAAGTTAACTGAAATTAAAAGTAACTTTTAACATTTAATTTAACTTATGGTTAAATACAATACATAAAAATTTTGTTAACTTGCCCAGCCTTGCATAGAAGTATAGGTACTTATTATTATTTTTCAATACCTTTACAATAAAAATGAATAAAAAAGCCAAAAAGTTGGGGAAATTTAATTTAGTATTATGATATCTTAACGAATTTCCAAAATATTGAAAATCTCAAGTCTGAATTTTTTTTTATAGGTGTTTAAAATTAAATTTTCAGTAAAATCAATATTTAAAGTATTTATATGGATTTTTCTTATTATATTACAATATTTTATAAAAATGTTAAATAAAATTGACAAATATTATTTAAAACTTTGAAAATTTTATTGAAGCCTAAATACATTTTACTTAACTTAATTCCAATTGTGAATTATTACATTTACGATTTTTTTTTTATAGCTGTTTAACGTATAAAAAAGAGCTGATACTCCTGTCGCATAGGATACAGGTGTGCGAATCATAGCGTTTAATTTTAATTAGAATTTGAATGCAATAATTAACTATTGACTCAATATATACTCAATTCAAAAATTGAGACTAGAGATTTTTCTAATATTTTGATATGATTTTAAATAATATGTATATATTGTATATATACTTCAGTAAAATTTTCAGACATTAATACCAAAAATTGCTAGTTTTATCAAACATGATATTGATGATATTACATGATACATGATGATGTATGAAAACGAGAACTTTACGAAATATTCAAAGTCATATATTTTATAGAAAAATTAATGTAACGAATCTAAAATTACATCACATATATATAGTGGCTATGTGAACACCCAAAAAATAGTCTCTAACTTAAAAATTGCTTGAGTTATCGTGAAATATTAAAATCGAATTCATCAAAATTTCAGTTTGCGTGAAAAATGCCGTTTTTCGTCGTTTTTTCTATCGCTTAGGGTCAATTTTGAGGAATTCGAAAAATAACCTAAATAAAGTACCAACTACATCCACTTTCCTACCGGAAACATATGCTCTTCATGATAATCGGAGCATTATTTTGGGTCGTAAAAATGTTTTCAGACATAAAAAAAATAGACACACATCATTGTAAAACCAATACTTTCTTCGCTTCACTCAGAATCTAAAATGAGAGGTAATAGTCCTGCCGCAGGGATACAGATGTGCAAATCATAGTGTTTAATTTTAATTATAATTAAAATGCAATGATAAACAATCACATTCGAAAACAATATATCGAGTGAAGTTCTGTCAGATATGGGCATTTAAGTGACAAGGGATTTTATGAGCATTTATATTGAACTACTTAGAGATGTTGGATATTGACATATTGTAAACCTATACATTGTTACCTATACACTGTTCATTTATGCACTATATGCAGTGGCGTGTTATACAAAGGAAATCTGGGGCAACTGCTGTCCCAGGGGCTAGAATTTTAGGCGTCAAAAATTGTGAGAAATAATTATATTTATCTTATTTATACAAACATATTTTTCTTTGTTTGTTATAAATATACTTACTACTTGTATTAAAATATATTATATACTATGATATAGATTCCTGTATATGATACATTAATGATATGCGTGTACCTGTGTGTGTAAACATTATTTGGTAAGACGCCAAATAATTTGCTACTAAATAATAATTGCCAAAATCATCCTTAATAGGCCACTGATATGTGAGATACAATTTTGTGTTTTAAATATTTAATAAAAAATGTCAATATTTTAATCAATACCTGTATTATCTGACTGAACTTCGTTTAGAATCGTTTTATCGGTTTATGTTTGCGTTCAAATTATAATTAAAATGAAACACTATGATTTGCACACCTGTATCCCTGCGGCAGGAGTATCATTTATTCTGTTGTTAATAATTATTAATTGTAGTGTCGAAAAATATGTGTATGATTTTAATAGGTACCTATATAAAATGATCAAAAGGAAAAGGAAATTAATGGTAATTTTTTGAGATAGTTATAAAATGGTATAATTACAAAAATGGGATATGTTTTTAGTGTAGAATTATTACACCAAATCTATGTTTTGTTAATATCACATTTATACATACATATACAATATATAAATATTAAAAAATTTCATTAATTTAACTTAATTTTATTTATTTCTTGATAACTTAAAAAATATTTTACATAATAGTTATTTGAAAATTATATTAATTATTCATAATATGATTTTAAACGAGATGAAATTTTAGTACAATTATTTCATATTTTAGTCATATTATTTTTAACTACGTATTATAATATTATTATCACTAACGTCTTATTTAAAGTAGGTAGGTACCTACCTATAATAATTATACATAAATATTTATATCCCCATCTTACCAATATGTATTGTCCTTAGAGCATACGACAAGTAAGATTCACAAATAAGTAACTGATCTAAAATAAATAATATTATTATGTCTAATATAGGTATACATTTTAAATACAGAAACAGGCAGTGCTTGATTTGGGGGGGGGGTAGCGGGGGTCGCAGTACCTCTTCTATCTTTTATTTTTTTGAGCGTATCCCTACTAATTATTAAATCCCCTATGATATTACATGTACTTAAGCATATTAGGGGGACGCAAATTTTTTTGGAAGTCTGATAGTCCCCCTTCTTCTTTTTCTCCAAATCAAACACAAATAGATAAATTATAAATCGACAATATATTTTAGATTCTATACAACAGTGTATAAAAATCCTTTTCATATTCCCACATTTTTTGCAATATCTGTCTTACAATAAATATTTGGTCTGGAGTAGATCTGGTCGGTATAAATCCTTCTTGGTAGTCTCCCAGTATTCGGAGATTGGTTTAATTCTATCTAGGATCCAATACACATATGATAAAACTTTGTATGTTGTATTGAGTAAAGCAATGACTCTATAATTGTTTCATTCAATAGGATATATTCGTACTATCTGCCAATAAACAGAATTACTCGCCACTCTATATGAAGATATTGTGATAGTGAATTTTTCTTGGTATACTACAATAATTATCGTTTATTAGTCATTCGTAATACAATAATAACAATAGAAGATTATTCCAGTGGGTGCAAAAATAATTAGTGAGAAAATAAGCTGTGAAGGGGCTAAGACCCACACCCTTTCCTATATTAAATCTATTTTGTAGAGATGTATTAATTTCTATTTTTCTTAGTAATAATAATAACTATATTGATATTATAATAATATATTATATTAATAAACTCAAATAATACAAACGTTTCTAAATGATACACAAATGAATATTAAAATCAGAGAAATATTTTATGTTTAAACACTTATTTAATCACTTTGCTTCAAATATTAGTGAAATACTAGTACTTTGTTCTTCATAAAACTATAATGGGCTGTTAAATCGTTTTCTATGTATATTAAGTAGTCTTTAACTATACTTAGTCTCTCATTACCCATTTTATTTCTTAACCAAATTTTTAAACGGCGTAAGGTGGCAAGGTGCTACCCGTAAATATTACTCCATGTATTAGTTTCGAAGTTTTTGTATTAATGATAATATTACGTAATACGTATTAACACGAATTAACTACGATTATATTACAATATTACAATCAATAGCCGTGCCGCCGTGGTATTAAGTTAAATATATAATATTAAATTAGATTAGCTGTTCAATTCATTTTTATTTTAAATAATAATATGATAGCAACCAAGACAAATCTATAAATGAATAGTAAACACATAATATTCCCATTTCTCCACTTACTCAACACTGTTGTTGTATAATTGGTAATCATACCATTGACTATTTAGTGTAGAATATAGATGGTATACTATCGATCCCCTCGCTCACTAGCAAAATTCTTTTTCCCAGGACGCACAGCTCTAATTTACAATTGTTAGATAAATTTTCAGTTGGTGAATTTGCCCCCCCCCCCACACGGGGTGTATCTGAATAATTATATATTATTTATATTTGTGTGCTAAGTTTTGTGTTTATAATTGTCATTAAACATGTAACATTACATAAAATTATACCAAATTAAAAGGATTAAAGTAACTTACCGTTATACACTTGTTTTAACCAAGTAATATCTATTATAGTAATGTAATATACGTATTATTTATTTAGTAGTTAATATTTTATGGACATAACATTTTTTCCATTTTAGTACTTTTGTGTATATTGTTCGATCATTTTTCACAATTTCAAAATTGACATTTATAATACCAATTATCATATTATTTTTATCGCCAGAATGTAGAGTTTTAAATGTTGTAAAATATCATTAATGAATAACAACTTACAATGATAAGAAACGTTATACGTACATGATGAAAAATATATAAAATTTTCATAACATGTGTATAGTAGTATAATATCTAGATCTAGATGTTATTCAAATACTAAAAATATATGAACCCGCAGCTGGATAAATGTAAAAAGTAACGACTATTGCAAAAATATTATATACGTAATTAATTAAGTTAAATTACACATGTCATGTTTGTGTATGAAATAGATGTTTTTTTAAACCGCCCAAATGTACAAAAATTACAAGTAGGTAAGTTGAATTATTGTATATTGCTTTGATAATCATAATAAAATAAGTAGTACTTACCCTGACATGCTATAGAAAAAAATTTAATATCTTAATATAATAATTCCAAAAATGGCCGACCCCAAATAGTTGGGAGAGAAGGCGAAGTAGAAGAAGAAGAGGAAAAATTCCAAAAATAAAACAACTATTTATGTAAGCATCATTTCACTGACTTTATTTAGAAAAGTATAAAAACAAAAATACCAAAAAAATTACTAATAGGTATTTATGGAAACTCTAATTTTGACCAATTTTTTTGACCAAATTTTACAATAATTCTAGAAATATTAAACTTATGGACCGGACATTTTTTATTCAATGCTCTTAAGTACCTACTTTTTACACGTAATTAAATTTTGGAATTCTTACGTAAATATTTAAATTTAAATGAATATATGCTTCATAAAATATATACTGAAAATTTAATCAATACATTTATAATCAACCTATATATAATATGACTAAACTTTTTTTAGCATCATTATTCGAATTCATTACATTACTGCATCTATATAAATAAAACACTATCATCATTTATACAGCACAGCATGCATTATCCAGTTACCTTTTTTTCTTCCATTCTATCATATAATTATTTTATACCATAGTAATATGAAGCTCGTAATAAAAATAATAATCATAAATAATAATATCTGCACCCATTATTAAAAAATCATTAATTATTATGTGATTACATATTCTTCGTTACATTAAATGAAATATATAATATTATTTGTAATTACTAAAAAAAACTTACTACACATATTATCTGAATATGAATAATAAGAACAAAATAAAACAATTATTAATTACACTTATGTATTTTTATTAATAAAAAATTAATTAAAAATAATTATAATTAAAATTAATTTCAAAGTTGATAATTAAAATTAGGGAACTTGTTTGACACGTTGAAACGTTGTAAAATATGTATAAAAATACAGATATGAAAACGCGTACACTTTATACGTACAATTTTATAATAATTTATCATGTACCTTACTATGTTACATAATCTAACATTGGATAAATTAATAGTGATAAATGATAACACTCGTATAAAAATAATATTATTTTAACATGGGATCTCAAATTATTTATTTTAAAAAATACAGGTACTATCATTGGTTAAATTTTAAATGAATTAATTGTTTAAGTAACAAAAAATAGATTTAACATAAACTAGGATGACCCCACGTCATATTTTATGGAGGATTGTCCTTTTCCTTTACTTCGACTTTGTGTCCTACTGTCCTGACAAACTTTTCACAGAATGCTTTTTCCCCCACGGTTTTGAAGTCAATTTGAAGTCCGTCCATATTAATCCAGTTGTTTGCGTTACGTTTAATTTATAATTTTTTAAACTTTTGAAATGACTTTATTGAATAAAATATTGTAAGAATCAATACTTTTCAATTTTATTTTTGTTTTTGCCATTATTATTGTTGCATTACATTGTTGTCGGCGACGTAAACCGTACGTATATTTATAGTTACAATTACCGACAGTGTTGGGATTAGATAACTAAAAATTAATCCAAATACAGATAAAGATAAAATCACTAAATTTTATCTAGATACAGATAAA